>JADFUC010001702.1:0-189127 GCA_019722365.1 Lithospermum erythrorhizon
CCAGTTACGTATTGCTCCCAGTCGCCGTCCGACCGTCATTTTGGTACCAACATCACTCCCCGATCCGACACCGACGCCTGCATTGTCGCCGGAAGTCGGTTTTACGATGCATGGACAATACCATATTTAACTCGTTTTCATTTAATTTTAATCTGGGTTTGTAAAATCGTTTTGGAGACTTTATTATTTTCAAAAAATTTATGAAATTGTAACACGTTAAACTCCATATAATTTTCGAACAAATCCTTACCTTAAAACAAATTTTTCACATTTAATTATTAATTAAAACAGTCCGTAAATCTCAAAATTGTTTCTCAGGCACTTAGAAAATCCAAAAAATTATAAAAATTTAATGGAGATCTTCACGTCTCATCAGTTCCAGAAACAATTAGGGTTTTTAATTTTACAAAAAATTTACACGCCCAAACACGCTTTACAAAAAACTGTTTTCGAAACAAAACCATTGCTAACAAAAATATGATAATACATCATAAACTTGTAACACATGTGTAACCAATAATCATAACATATGATTTATTCTCACTCTATATATTTATCAATTAAATCCAAAAAAATTGATAAAACACAAAACAAGCATAAAATAAATAAATGTAAAGCAACTTTAATTTGGCCTCATGACGCCACTGGAAAAGAAAAATTTCATTATGGATATATGAGTATAAATACAAACTAGTTCCAGGATCTTTAAAAGTGCATACTACATTATTCAACAATACAGCATATAATTAAATATATGAACACCGTAGGACTTCATGAAATGGGAGTAAATCACCAAAATCCACACGCTTCAAATTCACAACGTGAATTTGATTCCTCAGCCTTGTTGTAATATCAATCGTATGATATTCTGGTAGTTAGTCCACCACCCGTGAGTGTGCTGAATCAAGAACTAATCTATGCCAGTAAACAAGATTAACAAAACTGAAAAAGCCCAAAAATTTTCGAGAATTTCGCCAAAGTGGGGCTAATGGTTTTTGGTGAAAAAGTTTTTACAAAACTTATGATGAAAACTCCTGAAATTTGCTTATATAGGGCTAGTTAAACAAGCCCGATACAACCCGTTATATTAGTTAATTGCTAATCTCTATTAGTTCACAAGCATAATTAATGAAGTCAGTTAGACAGTTGAACTATTTTAATTGCTTAATTCTCAAATAATAGTAGAACGAGTCAATATCACAATCTTTCAGGTTATCGGAGCAAATACTAAATATTCTAACCAATTAAATAACCATTTAATTGATTCTATTTGTTCAATCGACATTCTACATAAAACGTAGGGGGAATCCCTTGTAATCGAGAAATACATTTCAATTATATATTCTCTTTAATTTCCCCATACGAAATATAACTCAACGGCCATCATACAAGTGATTTCAGGCCTTTATAATAGTAAGTTGTATAATAATAAATAATTGACCAATTACTATTATAACGATTAATGAGTAAGATCTAAAGAATCGCTCATATAACCCCCTTAAATTATTATCACGAGAACTCCACACTAAGAATATACAATTACCAAAGTCGAACACTGCTCGATAATCACATTTAACCCAATCGTAAAATGAATCAAGTACACAATTGTCGCGAACAACGGGCATAATAAATGGAACCAATTCTCATTGATTTCCAATAATTATAGCATGTGTTCTGTGGAGGACGTGGACGCCTCCGATAAGCATCTCTATCAGACGTATGGCCGGATATTCACCACAAAGAAATTCCACGCCTTATCACATAGCTTCCTGGCTTCTCCCACCGTGAAGTCCATATCTGATATCCCCACAGGATAAATGGAATGTTCCGTGAACCCAGTGAGAGGTGTACATGCTGGCTTTAAGAGGTTTCGGGGCAATCCCAACCGATCATATGCCCCTAGATATAGAATGTCTGCTGAACTCCCCGTATCCACCAACATCCTTGCTACAAAAAAGTTAACAATTACAGGACTGATTATTAGGGGGTCATCATGGGGTACCTCAATCCCTTCCAATTCTTCTTCGAATACCTTTATCTCTCTTCTCTCGAGTATAGTGGCCATAGTGGGTCTAACTCTATACACGGCTCTCCCGGGTATATTGCTTCGGAATTTGAAGTATCTCCTCCCCCTGCAAGCCCTCCCGAAATGGTGTCAATTCGTCCAGTGACCCGAGGTGGACTTCGGCTTCGGCTTTGAGGTTTATCGTTTCTTCGAGGTGAGCCCCTAAATGCCTTCGGGGAGCGTTCTCTTACGAACTCCTTGAGATGCCCCCTTCGGATAAGCTTCTCAATTTCAGCTTTCAAAACACGGCAGTCATCCGTGGCATGCCCATGATCCTTGTGATATTAGCAGAAAAGCTTCGGGTCTCTCAAATTCGGATGGGACCTCAATTTTTGAGGTTTCAGCAATAATGTCCTATCCTGCATTTGGGCATATGCTTTTCGTATCGAAGTCCTCAACGGGGCACATGCATTGTAAAGGGGTTCTTGAGGTTGCCTCACTCTTCCATTCACTTTTCTCGGAGACCTTCCTCTTGGTCCACCTAGAAACTATCTCTTCTTTGGGTTTCTCTGTAACCTATCTCATACTGGTTTCCTCTTTGGTGATCCTTGTGGTTCTTTTTCGGGATGAACCTCGATTGCCCCTTTGGCTACCCTCTTCAAGCTTTTCCATTTATGTCAACAATTGGGACAATCGGGTATACATTGGCTATTGGCTCAAATACCAGCCTTTCTTTCAAATTCGAATCAGAATCCGTGAAAGAACGCGAACATGGACACCTTTTTGTCCATCAGTGGCACAGCACCCTTTTGGAACCAGTTGGAGTAATCCCGGCAAGTTTCTTGCGGTTTTGCTTCCTCAAAATCATCAACCTTTCTTCATTCTTATTCGCTATAATGGAAAGCCCAAACTTATCCATGAATAGGGTCTACAAAGTCTCGCTTAACAATTAATGGAATTAAGTCGTAGTCAGGAACCATTTTATGTTTCTTTTTCCGACAAACTACTCGCCAGATACGTCATCCTCACTTGCCCAAAAGTATAATTGGGAATCATAAGCTTTGATGTGATTGCTAGGGTCTCCCATGCCATCATATGTTTTGAATTTTGGCATCCCAAGCCCTCGCGGCATTGACTGCAATCTCAATCTATATGAGAAGTGGGAAGTTGAGGGTACCTGTGGTTTTGCCGGGACTTTGGAGTGCCGTAATGTCTCCCTGGCAATCAAGTATTTTAGCTCCTCCACTTCTGAGCTGCTACAACATCGCTGCTGGCCCCGGCATTGCTCTCTCTCTCCCGTGGGTACCTGTTGGTTGTTCCCTTGATGGGTCCGGGGCGGCAACCCGGGCGTTGTTCCTCCCGAGACCGAATACGTGTTTTTACCCTTGCTTATATTACCTCTTCTACTGGGACCGAATTTCAGGTATTAGGCGTGGAAGAATAGTCTTCTTGATTATAATCACGGCCCTCTTCATGGAGGCTACGAAAAGGACTGGGTGATCTATATCTCCTATGTTTTTGTCGATGGCTCTGTCGTGGATTGTAATCCCGCCGACTAATCTCTTCCACATACGACCTTGATTTGTGATATGACATGCCCCTCGGTCGCTCATGCCATTGCTTTGAACCGACCCCTGGTCAGCCAGAATCGTTGTCAATTAGATTCCCTCGCAGGACGGCAATTGACGAGTATCTTTTCCGAAATCTTCCTGTAGGCATGATCCAAATCTCTTGGCTTCGAATTCATCTACTTATTTTAGATTGTGATCCTGAATTTTTTCCCGAAAATGAGTGTTTAATCACTATACCAAACAACCTCTCGATTGGTCGAAGATTTAAGTCTTTCTTATACTACATCATATTAAAAGACTACTGAAAAGTCTTTCACATATCATATTATTAAAAGACTATTGATTAATAGCTGACATTCTCATCAAAATATCTATATTTCTACACGGCACTATACCATAACATATTATTTAATATTGCTGAAAGAAAGGCCAAAAATTATTAAACAAAAAACACGTTTTTGCCTGAAAGTCTACTTGCCATTATCATTTTCTCCGGCCCTTTTGATATTATTATTGGGCAAGCTCAATTATTTAATCGCTTGATGAAAGGCCGAGTAATTCCAGATATAAGTTCTCTTTCATGATCTGGACCGGATCCTTTTGGTTTGGGTATCGGGATATTTTGAGATTGAGATCTCCGAGGTGGTTGTTGTAATGCCCCACTCCTTATACGAGTTGTTATCTCGGACAAGGGTTTCGCTCCCTTGCTCCATATTGTCTCCGTGATTTAAACCTCGGATGGTTGTACCTTAGACCACGAGCAAAAATCGGTCGTCGCCACCTAATGTTTGGGTGTTTAATTGTAGATTTTGATAGAGCTATTTAACAAGATAGCAATTCCGATTTACATTAAATCCAAACGAAGGTTTGTAGTAAATGAGTATTTGTAAATACTGGTGTCTCACGCCTGTGACGTGAAGGCCAAGTGTCATCATCTTAACCATGCCCTTTCATAACTCCGATTAAAGCCTCTATTCTTGATCAATCTTCTAAATCATTAAGATGCAGCCTATTTAATGTCCATATCACATTGTTCATAGCATACTTTTATATTATAAATTACATTATATCACCTCCACAAAAGGAAAACATATTAATAATAGATGTTTTATATACTTTTTTAAATTTATGAGTGATATTCATTCGTAAACTATAGAATTACTATATATACAATTGAATTAGAGGAGACATAACCATCAAATAAATAGAAGTCTTTCTCATGATGAACTTTTTGTATGCTCGTGATTTGATATTAGAAAGATACCAAACATGGGTTAGAATAAGAAATTTCTATTAATTATTTTCATAATAGTTGTGTAATTAATTGAGTATTGTATTTTGATGAACACCTCAACTCGTACGACTTAGTAGGCCCGCCCGAGCCTCTATCCAAGAGGTTTCGTGATTCAAGGTAGCGTACTATGTAAGACATGTTGTTTTTGGGAGCTTACACTCCCATTTGCTTAGCTTAAAATTTAATTAATGTTTGATATCGTATGTAATTTCTAACTTCTATCGTTAGAGGAAACAAAAAGTTAATACCATAAATCTTTCATATTGTACCTATAAATATAGAGCTAGTCTGTCCATATATATTATCAGTTTAATTCAATATAATTTTCATTACTCTATGTCTTTATCATTTTTATCATGGTATCGAGCCTCAGATTTTGAGAAGAAAATAAAGTGTTTTTGTTGTCCTATAGGTGAGTTTTCTACTATGTATTACTCACCAACCTTATTTTGTTGATTTATTCCATAATTTTTCAGATGTTTATTCTAGATCTTTTTTTCTCTACCTAAGCTTGAAGTCGAAATTATTTATTCCGTTTTCCTCTTGTTTTATTCTTAAGTTTTTCCTCAAGTTTGTCAAAAATTAAATCGAGTCATACTCTGTCATTGATTTTTTTTCGCCTGAGATCACTCTATATGCGAAAAGTTAACCGATATGCGAAAGTTAGATCGTTATTTTTAATGACTCCTTCATTAGTTTAAGTCAATACGAAAAGTCTTGTCCATGACATCATATATGTGTTGATAAAAAGTCTTAAGCAATTACATTCATCTACGGCGAGATTTGATTTATGGTTATGTTGTGACCAATTATATAGTGCAAGTACTTTGTACTCTGCAATTGACTTTTACTATGTTGGAAAAGATTAGTTTATTCTACATCGAAATGAGTAATTTTGTGCATGTCAGACCTCGGGATTATGATGTATGTTGTAATAGTTAAATGCAACAATTATGTTGGGTTTGAAAAGAATGACGCTCCCATGTGATCGATGTTTAGCTCCTCCGCGATGTTCTTTTTCGCCATTTTGATTCTCCGTCGATGTTCTTTCCATCGATGTTTCATCTTCGATACTTTCCATCGATGTTTTGATTTTCTCCGCATCATTACGATGGGGCGGGCCTCTTTTGCTACGGGCAAGTCTTCCGTCAAGAGTTTTGGTTTTTCGGCCTCATCAGCTCTAGATAGACACGTGTCTTTGTATTAGTGTCACTTTTATTTGGTCTAGGGATAAAGCATCGAGTCAACCGACGGGGTCAATTCGTTCCGTTTAATCAAACCATTCGCCAAAAACCATTTGAAAAAATCCCATATAATATGCTCAAGTAATCGACGGTTCAAGCTAAGGATTCGATTTGACTCAATTAATTCGTTGTTACTTCGTATTAATTCGTAATTAATTCTTATCAATTTGTATTCATTCGATTCTATTCGTAATTTGTTAGTTGATTTAGGATTGCTCGTGCACAATTCTAGTAAAAAGTGGGTAATACTATACAAACAAATTTAACGACCGGTCGGCTTTAACGAGTCAAAACCTAAATGAACCAACGAACCAGCGACTTACAAACAGTAACAAATTTTGAATCCTCGCTTAAAGGAACCGTACTGACTCAATAATTAATGTAAATTAATCGCCCAATAACTGGTTTAGTTTTAGGCAACTGCTCTAAATACGGGGTCAATAAGCTGAAGCCTCATAATCACTATTATGTGTGTATCATAATCATTAACCATCTATAGGCGTATTCATCGATATTGCTAATGATTGTTTAACAATTGTACTAAAAATGCATGGTGCTAAATAATTTGGTGCTAACTATACTAATACACATATTAGAATATGTTTCTCGAATCTGCCATTACTCGAGTATATAATTTGGGGAATTTGAACATGTTAATACATTACTAGTTATATGTGCACAGTCTTGCTCGCGGTAAATTATTTTGCTAGCTTTCCCCACACAAATCACAAACTAAATCTATTCTTGTCCCAAAAGAAATGGGGCAAGATGAAAAGTTACCATGGAAAAATAAAAAGATGGGAGTGATCGTTAAACAACTTTTTATTTTCCTGGTGATAATTACGAGGCCATCAACGACACGCCCAGTCGGCCGCCCGAGGTGAGAGAGTCATTATAATCCGAACACCGTAATCACCAACCGAAGGATTTTAATTCTGGCTTAAACATTTGCTTTTTCAAAAAATATAGATTACATATAATACCAAAAATAATTTAAACATTTACAACCATCAGTGATATCTAAATCCTCAACCAACTCCATATATATATATACAACATATCTCAAATAAACAAAGAATGTCGGCAAGGCTACAAAAAGAGAGTAAGTAATTGTACTCTATCACAAATGACAATTGCCTAAAGTTTCAAAAGGAAAAATACAACAATCAAAACAATGACAACACATCAAAATTAGACTTATATCCTCACACCATGCTGCTCACCTAGCCACTGAACAAACTCAAATGTTCTTTGGTCTTCAACTGCAGTTCGCGGTTCTTAGTGAAACTTAACACAGGGTGAACTCACTTACACGGAACGAAAATAATCAATAATAATATAATAGTCAAATATGAACATATATATCCAAGACTACCTAAAAAGGTCAAACAACATAATTCAAGAGGAAATCTCAGACATAATACATGAAGATATGTAATGTAAGGTTCAAGAAGCACATTAAATTTAAAGAAATCAATAGACCAAACCTCTAGTCACTGGAACCTCCTATCTCCTCAAGCATTCTACCAAGATGTATTCCTCTAAATGCGCATATAATACTCAATCCATCTACCCGCAAGTGAAACGGACTAAACTTGGTCAATCACCCCGCACTTATACCGGCCAAACCCAGACTTATACACAAAAGTGATAAAAAGTGCACACCGCACTCATACACTCTAGGCACATCGCACATACACTAAGCATAAGGCACACCGCACTTATAACACTAAGTATAAGGCACACCGCTCTTATACACTAAGTATCGCCGTGATATCCCGCAAGTAAAACAGAAGCCACCCAAACCCTAATCATCATCCCAACATAGGTCAAATCCTCGATACTCAAGTCACCAAGCCATACATAACTCTAACTATCACCTCTCAATAACCAACTACCTACTCCCAAACAATATCCAAGCACACAACAAAAACATCCACAATCAACACAATCAACACGACAAGGCCATTGTGAGATCATACATAAATCGGAATATAAGTCGGGAGTTCAAGCTATTACTAATCTAAGCAATCTTCAACGCCTACGTAATATAATCACATAATCATATCATGGCTCCGCCACAAACGAATCACACATAATCATACTCCATGTATATCATTCTCTAATGTAATCATAACACAATAACATGTACATCATTCTCACAATCAAAATTCTAATAACATGTTCACACAATTTAAAAATGAATAATGTAGAACACCCGCTAGATGCTCACCCTTGCCACTATCACGGTAATCGGCCCTTTCCACGATCAACGCCCCTAAACAAACACCCAGAAAGTGATAATCACACCTACTACTATACCGAAGGCTCTAGAAGATACATAACCAACTCTTTAGGAACTATATCTCTAAATGTTTCCAACATGATGTTTGGATAAACTATCAATTATAATCCCATCGGACACAACCCAATCGATCCACAAATTCCATCTTATCACTTTTATCATTACAAATCAACTTCTATAAGTTACTTTTAGTTAATCAGCAGTCTCATAATTAACAATGTAACCTCCTAAATATCAATTATAACTCCAACTCTCGAATTACCACTTTTTCAACCTTAACTCCGCTTTTAATCAATTTTTAAATCACCAATTTAATATCACAATAACTATAATAAGGTTCCAATATACCTCCTCGCAGACATTTAAAGTCTTAGAAAATATCAACCCAAAAAAAGTCAACTGAAACCTAAAAGTCAACCCACCCATAACATCCTCTCAAATCCACTTCTAAATCACGAATTAATCACTTATATACGTCACAGAACCCATAACCAACTAAGATTCATCATAAAATTGAATTATGGAAAAGTCAACTAAAAGTCAACCATGTCAAAACCCAAGAAATATCTCAAAAGACTTGAACTTTCTTACCTTAACTCAAGAGAACGATGGGAGTAACGATATTCGCCAAACGATCTCTTTGAAGTCGGAAAGTACAATCATCAGAGAAACGGAAAAAGAAATTTTTAAGTGGGGAGGAATTTAATCTCAGCCCAAAGAGAGAAGAAAGTGTTAAGATGAACTTGATTAAGCGACGATGGTTATGTGGGTGTCGTATAGATATTTAAAAAAAAAACTCGAAAGTCCTGCCTGGGTTTCAAGCACTCCTCCGCTATCGCATTTCTAAATCTCCTACCTAACCCGATTCCAAAGATAAAATATTCCATGAAACTACTAAATTATAAATGTAATTCGCTAAAAATTTTAAATATTATCCTCGAAATTATTTATATTATCCCCCGGATCCCACCAATCTAAAAATTAATTTTTTTTTTTTTTCAGAATCTAAGTTATTGGCCCAATCTACCATCTAATAAAATTTTCTCGACTCTCGAATTTGACAACCCAAACAACCAAAAACATATAACAACACAACATCACACAAAATAAAAAGCAATACTAACTCCACTCCTCGTCAACCGTGGAAATCCGATCCGACCCTACTTTTCACATCCCTACTAATAACTCAAGTAGTTTCCTCATCTCTTCGCCGCTGAAATTCTAAGATTCGATCCATAAGCAATCGGGTCGAATCCTCATTTGGCGAAATCCCCCGTCAGCTATTGACATCAAATCGACTCCCAAATTGCTTCTGGCATCCCTCTCTCTCTCGATCCTTTGATTTCCCTTTTCTACTCAAACAGCATCACTATTACATTTGCCTCCCCCGGGTGGTACTACCAGTCAAGTCATAAATCACCGATTTAACTCCATCCACCTCCTCCGCCTCAAATTCAAACCTCCATCTGTGAGATACTTCAAACTCTACGACGCAAGTGAAAATCCCATTTAACCCTCATATGATAAATAACTGGTAACTAAGCGCGGCAAAGCTGACACCTCTTGAGGCCGTAGGGAGCCACCTCTCTGTGAATCTCAGCCACCTGATGGTACGGTCCTCGATGCTGCTGCTCAACGAGGACGCCAGTATTTAAGTTTGTAGGTCAGGTCACCCGACCGCAAAAAATTTGTAATGTGTGTAAACAGAATGCTGGTGATATATTTGATAAGATTCGACCGTACTACTCTCATATCATCAAGATGTATCTTCTTTCTGAAGCTCATCTCATAAGAACTCCAATGCGCGTGTTTCGACCGGGGTAATTTTGGGACGGGCGACCCAATCGGGAAGTTTCGAACACGCCGAGTGAGGACAAACGCGCCGGAAAGACTCGCGGTGGCCTGTGAGGCTAGTCTATCAAATCCACAACGCATTTACCTCGCGCTGGCCATGCTATACCATTTAGTAGATAATATTTATAGTAGTAGTTTAAGTGGAGAATTTATCTTGTTGAAGTGTTATACCATAAAAAGAAGTTACTATGAAAACTAAAATAAAAAAATTTATCAAGGGTAAAATAGAAATACATTAATTTGGCTTCACTTAACCGTCAATCCACCTCAGATAGCATCACTAAGAGAAAATAAAAAGTTGTTTTACAGCCTCTATATTTATTTTCCCATGGTAATCTTTTCATCTTATTTTCCTTTTAGGTTTTTTTTAAAAATTTATTTTTTTCATTATAATTTTATTATAAAAAATAAACAATTTGGTAATACAAAATCAGACACATATAACTAGTATAGTATAGGATACAGGATCAATTCCTAAAATTACTTCATCCTAATAGCAATTGTAATAATGTAATTATAGATCAAGTTCTTGCTACTAGTATAAATAGGTAAGACAAGTACACAAAGGATCATCCCCACTTTCCATATAGATCTTCTCCACTTTATATTCCAATAAGAACAATAATATGGCCTCCTCATCAAAAACAATTGAGCAATGGAAGAATGAACGCGAGATACTCTCGCAACAAATTCAGGATCTCGAGCTAAAAGTTGAACAACTCTCGAGCGAGTCGAGCTCGAGCATCACTACCCCTTCTGTTGAAGGCATATTAAATGAGTTTTACACACTGGGGCTTCAACTATTTGAAGCCAAATCTAAAGAGGACTTCTTCACACAAACACCAACAATTACCAAGGCGTTGATGAACATATCTAAAAATTTGCAACACGAGGCTTCATCGATGATGATACTGGCCAAGGCAGCCGAAATGTGAAGAAGGAGTCCAATCAAGGGTAATTGATGCCTTGGTGAAAAAGGTTTTTGATTTATATAAACCCCCAGAAGGAAATCTAAAATATCTCCAGGAAAACTTTGCCCCTATTCGGGTTGAGACTCCCCCAACAACTAACATCACTGTCACAGAAGGAAATATTCCGGTAAGTAGTGACTGTTTATTTATTTATTTCTATATTAAGCAATGAGATAATGACTTGAACATCATGCGTAGCCTATTCGTCAGAGGTGAAATAATGTAACTGTTGGTTTATATTGTTTTGATTGTGAGTGATCTAAATGGTATTATGCTGAGGAACGGTCCTGATGCACAATTTGACCCTGAAGGACACTATAGTTGGTAAAACCCCTAGCCTTTTATAGATTAAAATGTTTTTAAAATGGAAGTTTATTTCTATACTAAGTATATGGCTGTTTTGAATCTTTTATACTTCCTCCCATCCTTTAATCATATGATAACATTTGATTTTTCACGGTCTTCTAGACACGATTAAAAATTATAAAAAATTGATATTTCAAAAATATATATTAAAACGAATCTAACAAAATCTCATATGATTATATTATTTCTTATCGGCTAATAAGAATTTATAATTAAAATTTTCAAAATTTGACCCAAAAAAATTAAATGTGATCATCATTTAGGGATGGAGGGAGTGAAATTGACGTCTCAGAAAAAATGACTCTCCTCACTTTCAAAAAATTATACGTCATATATTTGATTATATCATAATTATTTATAATGTTTACAAAACATATTAGTAAAGAATTTTATCTAAAAAAATGAGGCACGGAAAGAGGTACATAAAAGAGGTTGATCATTTCCATTGACTTGTAGGCTTGTAGCTAATCATGATGGCAGTCGCTTGTATTTTATATTAACAAGTTGTTCTTGATGTTGTTGTAGGATGGACGGAGAAAGGCATGTATTTCTCGTCGATGTTCAACATTTCAAACCTGAGCTGTTGTTATACACACACAATTCCAAATAGTTATGTTATTTTAAATTTAATTATTTTGCCCCCTTCCTATTTGCAAGTGTAGTAATTAAGAAGTTTCATTAAGGGCAAAATTCTCATTTCACTAAAAAAGTTACTATTCTGGTGTGTGTAACACTCAACCAAATACTCCGTAGTTGCCATCATGGATCATCACATGGCATAAATTTAATTTAAAATTTTGAATTACAATTCCATAATATTTGAAAACATGGATAAATGTATTACCTCCGTTCCTAAAATTTCGTCTTATTTGTTTTATCAATGATTATGATAATAAAAAACTTTATTTTTTTATATTAATTGACACACAAATCTTTGATTGAACTAAAACTATCATGTATAATAAAGTGTGTAGAAAAGTATATTTTGATTTTTTTTCCAAATTGTAAGCAAAAGTTTAAAATTTCGAATTTAGAGATAAAAAATAACAATCTTTTAGGAAGGAATGGAGTGTATTTTAAAATGATGGAGTAAAATTTGAAATCTTATTTTATAGGTGCAGCTAAATAAAAGTCAATCAATAAATTTTATCAGTTTATTGGCAATTAAGATTATGAAGGGAATCCAATGAACCAAAACTCCAACCTGATAACTAAGAGTTTATTATTTTTTGGTAATCATTTTTTATTTATTTAATAAAATAATACTTCTGGGGTTCTTAATCTAGATCCACTAAAGTTGTATGATTTGTAATATATAGAAACTGATCATTAATTAAATTTGTACCAATTTAATAATTTATCACATAATTTCAAAACTGTACAATAATGCATGTTTCTTATTAAAGTTAAAGACCCACTTGAAGGCATCAGAAGTCATAAATATATAATAAATGAAGTTTCTATTGAGTGTTGACCTTATTTGTTAATCTATGTAGCATGATTCATGGTATTCGTTTCAATGGTGGAAACCCACCAACTTATGTGGCCCGCTATACCCAGACTTCACGATATCTTCAACAGTTATATTTCAAAAAGATTCGAAATTGACATATTGCAGCTATTTAATATTAGACTTTAAATTATTTCAAATTTCAATCATATATAATATACTCCACTATCCCTAGTACTAGCTAGTTTCAAAAAACTTGGAAGATATTTTCAAAAAAATACATGACACACGAAGAAAGCTAAATATTGTACTGTATATGTTAAACAGTAAATATTCGAAAAGTGCATTTGATTAAGAATAATTTGAAGTCAAAAATGATTTTTTTTTTTGAATCATTATTCCAACAACATTGAGAATAGAGGTTTAACTCTTAAGTCTATATGTACGTATACGAAAATGCACTGGACCTATATTATAAAACATTACTGAAAACTAGTTTGTTGTGGTTTGAATGATGGAATTGTCAATTTCTTAGCCTCCGAACTTAAAATGTGATCGTGTTGAGATTTAAACTCTGACAATCTTCGAGATTCACTGTTATCTAAATTAACTAATATAAGGCGTTAAATAGAGAGTCACTTGCACATTTGGTCTCGATAGTGAATCATGTTGTGTTTTAATCCTCAATAGTTTAAAAGTTGACATTTAGTCTCAGATACAAAGTAGATATGTGGGTATGATAATTTGGTCCTAATTTCACAAAAAATGTTAATTACAACATTTGTGTATGTGATCAAACTGGGGATTAAATACTCATATAGCCACTTTTAGAAAATAAATCCCAATATTTAAACTATCAAGAATAAAAATGTAACTTGATCCAACTTTTTCATTAAACTTTAGACAAAAAATATATTGGCTAATTTGCACTTTATCCCCCGAACTATAGCATTATTTTTAATTTTTTCCCCTAAGGTTTGCGATCTTATTTGTTTTGTCTCCTAAAATATTTATCTTATCTGATTGCCCCTTACATTCCTCGTCTCAGCCGCCACCTTTTACATTCAACTTTTTATTTTGGTTGCCCCTTGTACATTCAATTTCTTATATCTCAAATGTCCCTTGAATCCTTTTTCCACATTTAATACTACTAGTATATAAATTCATTACAAAAAGTAAAATGATTAATGACTATTTTATCTTTAATTATGACTTTCTTAAACAATACAATGGAAATTTTTTGAAATAATTTAATATATGAATATATTTTATAATAAATAAAAATAACAAAATATAAACAAATTCCACTCACTTCTTCTTTAATGCATCCCAAAACGCCGGGCAACACTATACACAATACGCTCAAAAATAGTAACTTTTTGAGGAAATTATAATTTTAATTTTTAATAAAACTTCCTAACTATTACACTTTGCAAAATAAGGAGCAAAATAATCATTTCCACATCACAACCCAACACTATTTGACTGTATAACAACAAAGACTTCAACTCCGCACTTACGCCCAACTTCATCCCTCCCCACCTCACTCCCACCCCTGTTCTTCTATAACCCACCTACAATAACCCCTGCCACGTAAATCCATGAATTTTAAGGCAATGGAAAGACAAAATGAAAACTTTAGAGGATAAAGCGTGCAAGATAAAAAATCTTAGGAGTAAATGCGACAAGATTGAAATGGGGATAATTAAAAATAACTATATAGTTAAGGATGCAAACGATCAATTATCCAAATATATTTTAGAAATTTAGTTTCAATTTAGTCGGTAAGGCGACGTAGTGACTGAATCAATTGTCGTAACGATTTAATATGTTTACATATTTGAATGCAGTACGGCGATCTATATGGGCACTATGGAGTATTCGCGCTTTTGTGATTATTATACCAGAACAAGATTAAATATAGTGGATCAGACCTTTGAGTTTCAACTGGAAGGTAAAAATATATTATATTTCACTTTACCATATACCGGACTAGTTTTTATCTTTAATAGTGCCTTGATAAGAAATTTTTCCTCCATCTCATAAAATTATTATTTTAATTAAGAATTTTGATGGTTTTATATTTTTAAATTTTGAGTCGAATTATTTTTATAACTATGTATTGCATTTGTTAATGAAAGTTTTGATATCAAATGTTAAACATTTTTAGTATGATTTATAATTACCATGTTAATGGGTATTCAAATCAAATTTTATGTCTCAAATTAAGATACCGAAATTTATTAACTTTTTAATCGTTATACAATCAAACTAGACAACTTCTTCTTTATGGAATGGGTGGATTAGTGGCTCAAGATGAAGGCTTGAATGTCTCATAAATAACTTGGGTCATGTGTTTAGATACAAATGAGACTTTATTACTACATTTATTAAGTAACATTTTTTTTGTACAATGATAATAAAAAACTAAGCAAACTAGCATAAAAATATTTTAATTTTAAAACTCAAATACTTTTTATGAAAATAAAAATTATGCATAAACATTTTGATTGATTCTTACTAACAATATCAAATAAATAACTTATAAAATAAAAACCCAAATACTTTTATGAAAATAAAATTATGCATAAAATATTTGATTGATCAATATATCAATATCAATGAATGTATTTGCCGGGTTACCTTACTATACGTTTCTGATGCTAATTGCTTGTACATGAATTTACATAAACTAATGAATAATTTAATTAAGATGATAATTGAAAAATAAATAAATGTAGACATGTAATGGTTGTACTAAATACTTGGTTGAATTTACCTCAGTAACGAAATAAAAGTACAAAATATTTTCTGAGATTTGGGCCGATGGTATCTTTTGGCTTTTACAATTTTCAATTTTCTTGGGCTATTATTATTATTTTTTTTTTCCTTTTTTCTTTTTTCAAAAGTGGAGTCCCCCGATATTGTGTGCCCTGTCTAAACTTTTAAGGCACATGTTAATAAGTCATCCCCTGAGCATTACATAAACATATTGATGTGAAATAATTATGATGCAGCAAACACGCCCTTATATGTCACGGAGGAAGGATTATGGCTCTTGAGGATTTTGGAAAACCTTGTAAGATAATCATCCAATTTATATTTTGTTTTTAGTAGTATTATTCATATAAACTTAAAGGAAGAATTGTCTTTATTGTTATTTAAATGAAATAGTTGAATAGTTTTAGTCAACGATTTTAAAGGTTGAATGAATTTTAATGCTTGATAACTAATTCTCACTTTTTTAAACCATCACTAATTTTTACTCCGTGGCTGCCTTTTTGATATCGTTGCCATCCCCATTTAAATCTTTGGTTCATCTAGTACTAATTGTCATCACAGGAGGACGGCAGTTCCAATACTTATTGAAATAGTTTTCTTAATAATTATCCCATCCGTCCCAATTTACTTGATTATGTAACAAAATTTTTTCTTTCTTTTTT
The DNA here is from genome assembly GCA_019722365.1 of Lithospermum erythrorhizon. Taxonomy (NCBI): domain Eukaryota; kingdom Viridiplantae; phylum Streptophyta; class Magnoliopsida; order Boraginales; family Boraginaceae; genus Lithospermum; species Lithospermum erythrorhizon. Next base: position 16,504 of record JADFUC010001702.1, read on the forward strand.
ATATAATTATATAAGAATTGAATGTAATTTTATCATGATATTTCCACTTTTATCCTTTAATAAAGTATTTTTTGGTTTCATGATTAATTAAAGTATTTTTTGATAAATTACCTTTTTAGAGTATATTGGTAATATTAATCAAATTCTTAATAAGGTAATTTTTATCTGATTAATTAAATTGGGACGGAAAATATTATTATTTGGCCCCCTTATTATTAGATAGCTTCAAAAAGATTTTTAGTTGATCCTCTGGAGGGCATGTTCAATAATTAATACTGGTATCTGAAATGTATCCATGGGCAACTTGAAATAGCTCAAATACATACACAATTAATGACAATTATTTTTTCTCATGCATTGTATGTAGATGTAATTTATGTTACCGAAGAGGGAGATTTAAAGACTCTTGGTATTAACAATTATGAGAAGAAACTAGATCACCCACATCCAAAAAAAAAGATCCCTCAAACAAGTAAGAATATGCCCTTTAATTTCTTAGATCTTTGTATCATGAAATTAAATAAGCAAATTTCCTCACAGACACCTGAACTCAAGTAAACCATTCAAATTGATATCGGAATGTTTCAACCTTCAAATAACTATATGAATAGTTTATAGCAAGGTGTAAAGGGCCATGTGCGTCACAAGGAAGCTGGATGTGATCAATATTAGTGTTATAAATTAGTGGGAGAAGACGCAAAATCTCGAATTATTTTTCCTTAAAATTTCAAATGCCTAATATTTAAAAATGTTGAAATGATCAAAAGTCGATTTAAAATATTTTACTTGAGTTCTCGTACCTTTATGTATATGAAAATTTATTAAAATTAATTATAATGAATTAATCATATTAATTAATAATTCCAGAATCTAAAAAAATGTCATGTGGCTAATTAGTAATTAATTAAGCTCCTAATTCAAATCGAACCCTCGACGAATAAGTGGTTCCTGAATTAAGCCTCGAAATTAATTAAAGCAAATTAGGGATTTTATATTACACTAACCCTACTCTTAAACTCAAAATGTGGTCTCAAATTTACGTGATTAAAATAATAACCTGAGTGAGAAAAACCGAATAAAAACGAGGCTGTGATGACAAAACGGGCTCAAAATGACGATACATGTTAAAAAAAAATAGGCAACTCTAAGAGGAATATTCTAAAACATTTGAGAAAATATCATCAAGAACATCTTAAAATACTTCCTCAAACATTCTGAGAAAATACAGAGGGATGACCTCTCAAATTATCTAAGTTAAATTTTAGAACAAATTTAGCGTAAAATAATTCACTTCGTGGTTGAAACACATCCAAAGCAAAATTTCAAAATAGGACTCCTTAAAAATCAAGATTACTACGTAAACGTTAAAGAATTTTTCAAGTTAGAAGCAAATGTAAGGAGAAACTAACATTAGATTTCAAAAAACGCCGAATATTCGCTGTGAATAAGTTAAATAGCACATGATTATTCATAAATTGCATTTAACACCGAAAAAATCTCAATGCTTATTCATATCAAGTTCCAACAAATATAGGAACACACTCAAATATTTAGTCCATATAGTTGGATTCCAGCAAAGAAACACGCCGCTCAACTTTTGTCCGCTGACAGATTATCAAGAAGTGCCGGGATGTCCCACCTTCATGCTCAATCATCACTAAGCAACAATAAGTCGCTTAACTGTCAGAAGACAAGCTAGAAGCTGCATACTGCTTCACACAAATTTTAAATCAAACTAAGCCAAATCAAGCTAGGGAAGAGTATTGCTTCACAGCCTTAAATCAAATATTAAGTCAAACTTCAAGCTGGGTTTATTACTGCTTCAGCTTAAATGAAATCTAAGTGAGGCCAAATCTAACTAAGCCCCAATTCTACATCAATAAAGACGTGCTAAGCACGCTTATAAGACATGTTAAGCGACATTTCTTCAACAACTTGTTTATAAGTACTACACACAAATTACAAGCTCGGAGTTCTATCCAAATCAAGCTCCCACCTCAAAGACAAATAAAGATATTGTGTTCAATCGAGTCCCACTCGCTGGTATATCCCTTAAGTCCCAATTTTCACAAAAATAATAAACCCCATTAACAGAAGATACACTTGTGAAAGTCCATCCAGTCCTCATGAGACCGAAGATCAAGCCCATACAAATCAACACGGAATACCCTGACCATATCCAAGTCCGCACTGGCCTAAGTCCATCAAGACCGTGACACACATCCAAATTTTGGCCTGCAGCATCTTATCTAAATCAAATCAAGCTCAAGTCAAGCTTTAAATTAAGTTTAGCCTATACCAAGCTCCCTATCAAGCTAAACTGCCAGTTGTGCTCCAAGACTTACAAATCATCACTCAAACGCTTTAGTGATTCATAGTTTGGACAAATGATCATCTTCGATTTGATAAAATCAGAATTTAGAAATTTTTTCCATATTAAATAAATTTTGGCTTCATACTCCTTTAACAAATAATAAAATTCTTCAGATTAAACTTCTATGAAATTTAACTAAAAAAAAACTTGATTTTTTATGGTTTTATTGAGGAAGCCTTTTTGGCATTCCATGATGAATTTTATGAATGGTGGAGATCTAAGTCAAAACATTAAACAATTCCATCCTTTTTAATTCACAGAGGAGATGTTTACTTTCGGCTCAAGGCGCGAAAAACCATATTGTATTTACAGAAAAATCTCTGAAGATGGTGTCATGGGTCCTAAAGTAGATATAACAGTTGACAGGCCAACATACATGCACGATCTTTGCATTACAGAACATTATGTAATATTTCAAGAACTCCCTTTCGTCTATGATCCGGAGGTATGGTCCATTTTTTGTCAAATAATAATGCTATTCACATATTTGCTTGACAGTATGTTTATTATACTTTCTTGTTTTAAAAAGATTATCTCGTTTTGATATTAACTTTTTTATTTTGATACCAAGTGATAAATAATTGTTAATATATTAACTTTTGAACTCAAGTATTTTTATGTATTTGTTGTATGTACTCCTATCTCCTTCCATCACATAAAAATTTGTTTAGTTTTTGAATTGAGATTGTTTCCGATTATTTTAATTTTGGGAATCAAATATTTTTATATGTGTTTAGTGTAATATTTAAACATATATACTTTACTATTAACAAAATACGAATTGTACGTGATTCAAAAAAAAAAAGTTATGTGTCAATCAAGAACCTAAAATTTGTTAATTTTGTCCATTGAAAATCCGATCAATCTTTTAGAGTTGGACGTAGTATAATATTACATGAAATTTATATCAAATTTCATCAAAAGATCATATAACACATTTAACGTATGTCTATCAGCCGGATAATTTTATGTCAATCAAATTTACTTGAGCTAATTAAAGATTTAAATAAAATGGTAATTTTGATCACAAAAAGTCAAATCACTGTGATACCTGCTTGGAATGCCGAGTATTATTTTGGAAATCACTGTAATTAATTTGGATCTCATTTTCGTAATTTCTTCTGTGGTAATGGCATCTGGAAGCGATCATGAATGGATTTTTCATTTTGCTGATGGTATATGGCCTTGATATGGATTTCTAAGGTAATGCGACAAGTGAAGATAAACTGTGATGGTTTGAGTTTACTAACTAATCATTTTTGTAAGTTCCTTAATAACGGTATAGATACAAATAATCAATTATTTATATGGTTCATTTGGCTGTTGCTGTTTGTTTCAATTTGTTAATTGTTAAAATCTACCACTATTTTATTTTGGATCAAAATAAGAAGATCTTATTTCTCACTAAAATTAATGAGCATGGGCGGAATGTGAGCTGACCCACATTTTCTTTTCAAAAAAATTTATTTGAACCTTTTAAATTTAAGAAAATTTAATATATGATTTTATATGCCTCTTGATCAATTACTTCCTTATTTATTTGGCTCGGTAGGAGTTATTTGATCATTTGGTCCTCTATATAGTGGGTTCAGGTTGCCATTTGGTCTTCAATCTTGTCTCAATTTTGCATTAATTTATTGAGAAAACAATACAAAAAGTTACATGTGTAAATGAAACAATCACTTATAATAAAAAATTGAGACAAGATTGGTAACTTTTAATTTTCTCAATGGTTGGGAAAAATTGAGACAACAATGAGACAAAATTGAGACAAAATTTTGCATTAATCACTTTTAAGTGATTGTCTCAAAATTTTCATTATAATTAATCACTTATTTTGCATTCAATGGTTGTAACCTTTTACATTGATGATTAGACAATTTGCATTGTTGATATCTTACTATTTCCTTGAAAAATTGTACAATCAATAATTTTCTTAATAAAGTATTTTTCTTCTAAACGATCAAATAAATTGAGACGAATGGATTATTAATTAAGTACTGAGTAGCCATAGTATTGTTAACCATCACGAATTTTTAGTTCTTTCTTTTCCTTTTGAATAGCAAATGGCCGGGGAAGTAGACAAAGACACAATTGTTCTATATTGTTGTATTTATTCTTAATTAATTGAAGAATTATAATAGAGCTTTCAAGTCTTTGGTATATATTCAACCTGATCCTACATAAATTAAACGATTTCAATATAAGGAGGATGAAGGTGGAGGCTTTGCACCCCCTTATTTTGTAGTGTAGTGATTGAGGAAGACTCAAATAAAGGCAAAATGATCCTTTCATTTTGAGATTTTGCTTTCATTTTGAAATCTCTAATATTACTATTCTGGTGTGGATATATTGTTTCCCGGCTAGGGGAGTGTTATTTGAGATTTTTCTTTTCTTGAAAGAAAAAATTAATTAATTTTGGAGGTGAAATTACTAACCTTTCCCAAAAAAAGTCACATGACTAGCATCTATTCTCAGGTGAGTAAACTAACGAACATTGAAGGAACTAAGGGGACGTAGAGGAGCAGTCCTCCCCACCTTAATTTTCCGAAAAATATAATTCTATTAAAGGTTTTTTTTCAAAAACTATAGTTATTCTTTCAAAAATTATATTGTTTTCCCCCTAAATTTCTATATTTTTTCTTATAAGTATGGTATCAAGTAATTCGCCCCCTTAACGAAAGTTAACGATCGGACAAAAGTATACATTTTCAAAATATATGTTACCAAATGGGACATTTCGAAACATATGTGATCAAACGATGCTTTTAACTATTTCTCTAATGTTAAGTATTGATTATCACATAATTGTGAAACAATAATTTTTTTAAAAAATTTACAATATTTACGAATAACCAACCAATAGGTAGAACATGTAGAAGACAATAATAAAACAACTACTATCTGATGTTCTTTTGTTGGATAGGTTTTAGAATCATTCAGACAAGTTCTAACCTCTCAAGGGAAGGAACAAGAGGATGCCGTTGTTTCGGTTCAAGAGAACGTAACATTGATAGAGAAGCAATTAGAAGGGAAGAAATTATTTGGTGGTGAGACAATTGGTTATCTAGACATTGCATATGGCTGGATAGCAAATTTGAACAGTGTCCTTGAAATAGTATGTGATGTTAAAGTGGTAGATGCAGATAAGTTCCCAAAATTGTTAGCCTGGATGCACACATTTTCTGAGGTTCCAGAAATCAAAGAATTCTTTCCACCACATGAAAGATTGGTCTCCAAATTTCAGGCGATGCGCAAGGGGTCCTTAGCAGCAGGAGGAAACAAATAAATCAAGTATCTTTGGTTCATCAAATGGGAATGAGAATCCAGAGGAATGAAATAAAGATATAAATAAATTGAAGGGTTAATTTCTTTGTGCCCAATGTATGTTCTTAATTTCAATTTGCATCATCAATGTGTTGAAACAAGTATAATAATTTCCAATGAACAATCAAATAAAAGTTTGTTTCCTTCTTCTCGAGCAATATGAGAAAGAAAGGCACTTGAGCTACCTAACCAAGAAATAGATAGTAGAAGCTAAAAAGGGTATTCCGAACAATTGGAATATCGAATTTATGGAGAATAATGGCATCCTTCCATTTACCCCGAGCTGATTTTACTTATCAATTTACATCCTACTATCCTTCCATGCAGTAAATTTGAAGGAAATTCAAATAATATGAGGGCAATTTCTTAAGATTACATAATTACTCCACATTAAGCAATCTCGCCTAATTACAAGCCCTGGCATCCTCATCACCACCTCTGTCCTCGTATTAGAGTAGCGTGTGCCCGCATGATCGACATTCATACATTCTAATTTGACATACATACTTATATCTTGCAAATGCCCCAACTTTATGAAGAATTGCTGTCTCTACACCTAAGCTGTGAACTATTTGCTTTTCACATGACCAAAAAGATAATCTCCACTAGTGTTCCCTCATTGAAAATCTTTACATAAAAAGGAAGCTCTTACAACTATATTGTGGTTTATGGTATTCATCTCAAGTCTCAACATGTTTAAGCCAGAAAAGAAGAAACCTGAAATGCGGATTCCAAAGTGTATTTAATTTTCCTTTTCTTTTGTAAGAATCAAAGTATCAAAATGGATATTATAACGTGCAGCAAAAAAGAAAATTGGTCTTTGGGAGGAAAAGAGACAAAAATATACTTTTGGATAGGCTATCACCTTATGTCAATGTTTGATGAAGTCAGTACCTATTAAATTAATGTTTAAAGGAGAAATACAGTAGTCATTTTATCTGTTCAACATATCACTTTCATGCACTTTGGTGAACATAGAGCTTAAATATCAATGTTTGCAGAGAAAGACAATGCTCATTTTACCTGTTCACCATATCTTTTTTGCATACCCGAAGAGTTCTTAGCAGCTGTAATGTTAAAGAAAAGACCTCAGCCAGCCATAGTTCTAAGCAGCGTAAGGGGGTCGGACTGCATGCAGCCATACCCCTGTTAGGGAGGCTGTTTCTGTATTTATCCAAAACAAATTGTAAAGACTACTGTCTACTCTTAGTCAAATAAGTAAATGCCCATTTCGTACCATCATTGTAGCAGCTTCATGTGACTTAGTTATCAATGTGTATCTTTGAATTGTTGATACATTAGCTACAATCAAGGATGAGATATAGATCGAACTATAGATTATTGACTAGTATTTTTTTGAATTCAAATGTTTGAATTCACTTTGTTATAATCGGCTGTAACATGTTTTACTCTATAAATGAGGCTAATCTACATGATGAGATCAACCTTTCTCAAACAATTTCATGGTATCTAGAGCATAGGTTCAAATCCTTAATTTGTCTTTAAGCTTCCGCTTCTCATCAAACATCTCTGCTACAATGTCTATTCCTCCAAATAATAATCTTAACAACTCTATTGAGGCAGTTCTCTTTACTTGAAGCTACTATCACTTAATAGCAATTGATATTCCCATTTATACTCACATCTCACAAATGTCCACGATTATGTTTCTCTCCAACTATCTTATACAGTATCTACAAATGGAAAGAAAATGGTTACTACTTTCACTTGATGGTGAATGTTTTTAGGAATTGTCGATGGCTCCATTTCGTACGGATCATTTCGTACTTTCGATCGAAGATGTGGGAATGGGAATTGTGATCGGAGGTGCTTTCATAGTTGGATCGACTTCTTCTTTATAGCGCCTACTCCTTTTTGGAGACATTGCTGAGTATGATTGCACATGCGCGATCATGCATGGATACTCTTGCTAAGCTGCTGCTTGGATAATGTGTACGCCCACGCCAAATCACCCGATTAAGGAATATCCAATTCGGCATTTGCACAAAGAAGACATGTCGATGGTATGGCTATACTTGAAAGGCTTCCATTAGCATAATTAACTACTGCCGAGTACGTTGGAGAAATCGGCTGAGAGAGTTTGGTTGCTCAGTGTTGTTAAGGCTACCGTCGCTTTCAGCATACATCGACATTATCCAGCCTACAACCACCCGCGTCCGTGATATTTGTTATATTAGGCCTCTTGACTCGGCGAAGAGGAGCCAGACTGGCATCTCGAAGCATTACGCCGTCAATGTTGTTATATTCCAACACCACAAATAACTCATCAGACAATTCTTATAATAAGGGTGCATCTCAGAGAGGAAATCATAGATTTCAAAAATTTAGCGGATCTAATGTAAGACAACGTTATGTGCGCTTCCCGGCTTCAAAACTTCACGGTACGCTCGCAGAAATAGGAGTGCTTCATACCCTGCTCGATCTCCTACCACCCAGTAAGATTACGGGTTCATACTCACCGAGTGTTAAGCGGCTTTGTCAAATTTGTGAGAAAAGGATATCGTGCACGCCCAGGCGCAACAATCGATTCAATCGTACTTATACTCTTCCGGCTTGACATTCTATACAAATTTGAAGATGAAATCTTGGTAGAGCGTGGTATCACGATAGTGGTGTACGCACACATAGCCAGTGATTCTTCTGCTTTCTCGCTTCTTTAATTCCACTGATAGCCAAATGCATGTTATAGTTGTGTGGTTCTCTTAAGAAATATCACTCATATAGGTGGGTCGTGATACATGGCTCCCGATTCTATCTTAACTTCTAAGAATGTCCTATATGTTCCTTACTAACTTTATTAAAAATCTTTTGTCGAGTTCCACCAGGCTCTGCATTGATAATTAGTATTTGTTCGCTTCTAAATCCCTCATTTGATTTCATTGTGAAGGATTTGAGAAGACAATGACAACTTCTTCATCACTCGGTAGCAAAGGCTCGGCTTATATTGAATTCATTTCGTTTTCTGCTTCGGCGTTGCAGAGATTGATGGGTTTTATGGCTGGCTAGAAACTCATATTTGGCATAAGCGTTTAGGGCATCCTAGTACTGATGTATTATCTAGTTTAGCAAATAATCACTTGATCAAATGTACTTCTTTAACTGATTCACATTGTAACGTTTGTCGGTTAGGAAAACATATCAAGAAACCGCACCCATCATTGTTATTTAGGTTCTTGTTTTTAAGTTAATATATTACGATGTTTGGGAGTCTCACCTTATTATCTTCTACTGGTTATAAATATTGTGGCCATTTATAGATGCTTATACACACGATACACGTAAGACATCCTCTGAAAAGAAAGTACGTCTATTTTAGACAACTTTCACTCGGTTTCATAAAATGGTGCGAGAACTATTTTAACTCTTTTATTGCTATGTTTGGTGACGAGGAAGGGAATTTCATAAACTTCGAACCCTACTTTGCTCCGAGCATGGTATCTACTGGCGCATAGATACTCACGTCACGGTACTCAGCAATGAAATGGAGTAGCGAGAAAGAAAGCATGGGCACATAGGCGATAAGATTAGGTGTTTATTGTTTAATCCTAGAAACTTCCGTTTCATTTTTTTTGGGTTGAAGCTCTTTACATTATCCCAAAATCTAAAATCTGTTTTACTTACAAAATGCTACATGGTATTGATCGGATTATAATTTGCTTAAAGTGTTTGATTTGTTTGTGCTACCACACACTACTTGAGAACTATCGACTCGAAGTATAATCCAAGATCTTTACGCTTGTATCTTTTTGTTGAGTACGTCACCAACTTACTTAAAGGCTATAAATGTTTTAATCCGAGACTACACTTCTTCGGACATGTAACTTTTTTGTGGAACATATTTTCCATACTTCTTTTCATTCTCATTTTTAAATCATCTAAATCATTAGTTTCCACACTAATTATGATTTTAATAACTTTTCTATAACTTGATATTTTTTTATCCTTTCAAAAATTCCTCTTCACTTGTCGATTCCCGTTCTCCATTTTTGTCTTCCCGCCTGCTTTCTCCTACCATCTCTGTGCCTCGCAAAAAATTCAGCTTCTACCTCCTCTCATTTTGCCTTCATTAATTCCTAATATCACAAATCATCTTCTGTAATACATGAACTTGATAGGTAAGTACACCCAGCGTCACCCTCGATATTTCGGGTTCCCCGATATCTTATCTGCATGCACTTTGGTGTGTGCGTCGAATCATGCAAACATGATTACGAGAAAAGAAAGATGGAATTAATGAACCGAGGTAATAATTTCCATGGTACGCGGTGCTAATCGGCTTGATCACTTGTATGTTCCAACTTTGTTTTCTGAGGCCATTAAGCTTCCACGTTGAGTGAAAGCTGATGTCGGTTGAATCTGTTTGCCTTGATGCATAATCAAACTTGGGATTTAGTTCCTACGATCTACCACTTGAGAAATCTTATTGGTTCTAAGTGGAATTATTCGAGTTAAACTTAATCCTGATGGTACTATCAAGAGTTACAAAGCGAGACTCGTTGCTCAAGGTTTCAAACAATAGTGCGGAGTGGATTTTCATCGGACTTTTCCTCACGTGATCGACACGGAACTATTAGAGGCATTTTAACTAGCTTCTTAATCGAAGAGTGGTGCTTGACGGAGTTAGATGTCAGAATGCATTCTTGAATGGTCATGCTAGAGAGGCGGTATACATGAAACAACCTCGAGGATTCACTCATCAGTTACATCATAAATCATCATTTTGCTTCTTAAAGGAAATCTAACATGATTACAAACGAAGCTCTAGAGCTTGGTTTCAAAGAATCTCACGTTATCTTTCTCGATTCGGGGATTTCTTCAAAGCAAAGAAATCGAGCCTATTCTTTATCATCATGGTTCTCACATTATTTATTTTTTGCTCTAAAATAATGATATCATTGTGACGGGCTCATCCATTATTCTTCTTGATCAGTTTATAGCTAAACTTGATCGATTTGTAGTTTTGATGATCACGGGCTCCTTGAGTTTTCTTAGGTGTTGAAGTGCAACAAAACTTCGGTGGTTTTGTTTCTATCGTAGACCAAGTATATCAAAAGAATTACTTGAAACATGGGATGTTGAGGTTGCTCATTGTAAAGACTCTATGATTTGCAGCGTTATCTCCGCCCCGGACTCTTACACTCCTGCAGGCGATGTGCATTGCTTATCGTGTCTTGTGGGTGCTTTCTGATACCAATCTTTCACGAGGCCGAGACTTATAACATTTGCGAAATGAATCGAAGCCTCTCCCGAAACAATGCATTCTCACTTACATTCATCATATGGCTGACAAAAATTTTTGCATTATTTGTTGTATTTGTTTCAAATGGTCTTCAATTGTACAACTCAAATAAGCTCAATCTTAAGGCTTTCTCGATTCCGATTGAAATTTGGTTGTCCTATCTGAGAAGTCCGCGCGGGTGTGTGTTTTCTTGGATGCAAATCTAATTTCTTGGTCATCCAAGAAACAGCCGACCGTTGCAAGATCAAGCACAGAGGTCGAGTATCATGCCTTGGCTTCCCAGCGGCAGCCGAGGTCGCTTTGGGCTCCCGATATTTGTTAAAGGATGTTAATGTTACACTACATTACGCACTGCGGCTTTTACGTGACAATCTCATGACCACTTATAGCTCATGACGATCCTTCCTCTCTCACTTAAAACATGGCCAATTGATTATCACTTTGTAGGGAGAGAAGGTTATTTTTAGGTAATCTTGTGGTTAATCATGTTCTACCCATCATCAATTGGCCGGATGTTTTGCAACCCAGCATTTGCTATTAAGTTCATTCGGCCAATACGTCTTTGCCTACTTTTACCGGCTAAAGATTGAGGGAGGAATGTTAGTCGAGATAAGTAAATTACCCATTTCATGCATCATTGTAGCGACTTCATATGACTTAGTTATCAATGTGTATCTTTGAATTGTTGAGTACATTGCTTCCAATCCAAGGATAGGATATAGATCAACTATAGATTATTGTTATATATTTTGAATTCAAATGTTTAATTCACTTTGTTATGTCGAGCAACATGTTTTACTCTATAAATAGATCAATCTAAAAGCATGATAAGTTAACCTTTCTCAAACAATTTCAACTACTTCATAGGTAGTTTAATGAGACGTTTGATTTATTCTTTTATTTATGGCCAAAAGATATAAAAATCTTTTAACTCCATAGGACATGGAACATCATCCAGCTTGAAGCAAGAAAAATGATTATAAAAGGTAGCCTAAGCATGATCAGGGAGAGCACTAGTGACAAGAAAAAGATTTTAACCATTAAGCAGAGAGAACTGAAGTCCTATTACTTGAATATGTTTGACTCCTAAGTTCTAATTATGGCATGCATAAACATTAAAGAGTAAGCGGAATACATAAACAAAGAATAATCTTAGCAAACGAAAACAAGAGAAGATACTACATTTAGCAAAACAGTTACTATGAAGTCAACAACTCTGTAGACGGATTACATGTTAAACAAAAAAATTGCATGCTCTTATGGTTTTCGATAGACTTTCCAATGTCATGGATCAGTAGAAAGTTGAATATGAATATTAGATAAATAGACTTTCCAATGTCAAGCAACTGTATGAAACTTGATATGCATCAGTGTTTTAAAATATATCGACGTTATTTGTTTAAAAGCGCTAGCTGCACATTAACGGAACACTGTAAGTCATCCGCTGTTAGTAACAATAGGCTAACAATTTCAGGAAAAGAATCACTTACCACAGCACAGAAAAGTTCCAAGTTCCAACTGTAAACTTGTCTCAGTTATCACTGCCTTGGGCTGCTTCCCTGGAGTACATTTATTGATATCCCGAGATACTTTCACACTTCCTGTGGATTCCTACAAGGGCATGCGAAAATGAAAATGTAAACTTAGATATGAGTTGCCTGAATAAGAAGAATCTGATCTAGATATTTTTATAGCTTTCCATCTACATTTAGCACTGAAGCAATTCAGAAACAGCAGTCTTGGAAGGAACGTTGTAGTATTATACATAAGTCATAAGCTCAACCAAAATAAGAGTGGTGTACATATAAATAATATTAAAGCATTACCCATCCGGTCCAATCCAAAGAGATAAACTCTTTTCCTCTGAATCTCAACCGCCACACTGGAGCAAAAGATGGTGCAAAAAGTCAGCAAACTGAATATATATCCAGAAAAAGCGGCACAAAGTAACCTTAGGATCTCAAAAGAATTATCACAGATTTCTGTTCACAGAAAGATAAAGACGAGGATCACCAATGTCTTTCACTTAAGATTTCAATTTAATTGGCCGTTTTCGAATTTCAAGATGAAACTTTGACCAAGACTTTTTATTCCTCATGCTAATAAACTTTCACTATGTAATTAAAATTTTATTCATGGTCAAAGCTTCAATTCCAAAACAAAAAATGCCAACTAAAATGAATTGGATGGAGTACAAGAAAGATAAGGAACTACAAAGAATAAATGAAGGGAGCCAAAATACTACAAATCTGAAGAATAAAATCATGTGGAAAATATCTACGTCAAACTACCAGGATCAAACTATAGAGATTGCTTGAAGGGTAGTATCAACAAATAAATGGCACTACAATTAATACAAAGTACACTTCCTTAAGGAAACTAGTTCTACGTGTGCAAGTGGGACACTTACCATCCATGAGCATAACTTTTCTAAGACTGGGGAATGAAGCATAAAGAACAGAAACAAGAGCTAGCAATTTACAATACCCAGTTTTTGTAATATAAGACATTTGACCAATGAAAGAGATTAGGTAACCCATGAGCTAGAGGGATAAGAGGATGATAATATGCAGGACAGCTGAGTGTTACGTAAAAGGTATGAAGAGGCGGATAGTATGCGGCGCTGCGCACTGCGATAACGAGAGAGGTTGTTTTTCAAATTGACCAAAAGTGAAGTACAACAATAGGCTGCTAACTACAATAGATAAGAAAGCGTGGTATCTGATGAGCCATTGTGATCTATTTCGTTCCATTATATCAAGAGAAGCAATATGAGAAATCTTTGACTTCGTTTGACATGGAAACAAGGACCCCATCCAACGATTAAACAGAAAAGCATCAAAAAGGGTAAAAACACAAACCAGTGGATATGTTAAACCATATCTTTGGCCAGGCTTATAGGAAGTTCCTTCAATATTGTACTCCTCTAATTTCTGCAACAATTTCTTCATTTCTTCTAATTGAAGAGAATATATGCAAGTATTGGATTCATAAGAATGGGAAGGAAAGAAGGTGGAACCCATAAATGGTCATCACCAAAAGCTATACTATCCTTGAATGTACTAAGGATCACAACTCCATGGTAAGAGCATAAAATGGCTAACGGTTCACGGTAAGAGCAAAATTATGCAACGGCTCTGTAGGTAAGAGCATAAAATACCTAACAAACTCTCGGACATGAGCCTAAACTATCCATCAAAACGAACTACGTTTGACTTGATCTCGAGGGGATGACCACCGAGTAAGTAAGCGTGGGGCGCTTGAGCCGATATAACTTATCAAATTTTCTTTGTCCCTAGAAGCCATCACACGAGGCTAATCAAGAGGATGCAAAGGCCAAAGGGTAGTGAACATCACACCATAAAACCTAGAGGCAAAGCATAAAAGCAAAAGCAAATTAAATCAAGGCATAAAAGTAGGGAGATGCCCCTCTGCGGCTTCAGAAAAGGAATGAGCACCCGACTCAAGGATGCATGCATCGAATGGGTGCTGTCCCCTCCTTCAACAAGGAAGCATCGATATTAAAGTAGAGTAAGGAGTAGGAGATGAACATCTTCAACTTCGTATGTGCCTCGAAACAAAAGCAGAAAGGGCAAAGAGTCGAGAACTGATCAGTGGGGGTTGGAAGAACAATAAGGGGATGTCACACTTGCCAATGTCCACGAGATCGAGGATATATGAAGACAAGGACTAAAAAGTATAAGTAGAATGATTTCATGAAAATGCGGTCAATAGAAAGAACGGGGCGTCCTCCACTTTGGCACTAAATATAAATACTCAGTCATTCGAGACGATGTATGCCTAAGTCTACTTTTATATATATATATATATATATATATATGTTAAATTGGCACCTATCATGACTATCGCTCAAAGAGCAAGCCAGCGTAATAAGGTAGAAGAAAGAAAGGTAAGAAAAAGACCTATGATGGTATTTATCTACATTTAACTTGATGCAAGAAAATAAATCAATCCAATTGAGCTCTTAACATAGAGAGTCGATCAAAGCAAAGAAAGGGAAGGAGAATGTAACAAAGAGTCTAAAGGTCCATGCTATATGCTCAAGGCCATCTTATCCTATGTGAATGCACAATGCAACACAAAACGACTTCGGGTATAGCATGCATATGCTTATGAGGTTGGACGACCAACCTCGAACGCCCAGAAAAAATCTGGAAAAAATATACCCAGAAACTAGACTCATAAATGAGTCGTGAGGAAACCATCTCGCTCCAATCGGACCTCGAGTTGAAACAAATCCCCCAAAAGGAAACTTCTGGTGAAATCAAAAAATTCTAGTAGCATATTAAAACGGTCGTAACTTTCGAACTCGTACCTAATTATGAGGCTCGCGATATGCCAAAATAACCGTCTCTTCTTTATCTTTCTAACGATATAGGCGAGCTTAAATTGAGTTATATAGCGTTATGAGCAGTTTTCTAACAGGGCGAAATTTTGACAGACCCATAGCTCATGTAATTCAAGAAAATTAACTATCTTTATATACCATTTCAAAGAGAATATTTAGGCATCCCCAGTTAAATACACTTTATAATCATCGAGAAGATTCATCCACTTTCCAAAAAACACAAAAGGATGCCAGAGATTATTGTGCTACGCTTTATGCAAAGCTTCAAAAGGTTGTCGAGCTGTGTTTCCTTTTCGGCTCGGGAGCTTGTAAACAAGAAAAAAAGCACATTAACAATGATTATGATCTTATAATGTTGTGAGGCAGTAAAAATAAAAAATAAAAAGGGGAGAAACTCACCTCGGTAGCCGTGGGAGGAGAGGTGATGGAAAATTAATTTTTGAGTCGTCACCCTTATATGAGCTCATGGGCGATTACTCTAAAGCGTGGCTTGACATTGGATAAGAAAGTTCGAGAATTGCCAGAGACAAAAATAAAGCAGAACTAGTCATGGGCATTGCATTAAATGCCATGCTTATGGGTCGGGATGGTCGAAATTTTTCACAGAAAAATATGTCCCGAAATATGACTCGGTCGAATAAAATGAGACCGAATGGGTCTGAAAAATCCGCAAAATGGGATTTAATTAAATATTAAAATCCCAAAATTAAGATTATTAATTTCGAAAATTCATAGGATTAAAGATAATCATCTTAAAATATCCAACATGTAATAAATTCATATTACGAGATACTCTTGATTCCAAAGGATTCGGTCGATATAGATTACTCGCTCTAAAAATAATTTAATTCTCTAATAAATTGAGAATTCGTAGATGCTAACATGTAATACATCATATTGCGTGAGCCAGAGATAACTCGATTCTCACAATAAATTGAGAATTAAATGGGTCTTAACATGTAATACGTCATGTTAACATCGAGCCGAATAATTAATTCTCCGGCTAAATTGAGAATGCAGTAGAGATGCTTAACATGTCACGTCGCGTCATACGAATAATTAATTCTCGACAAATTGAGAATTAATAGGATTCAACCAAGTTGGCATTAAATCCCTTGATTAAGTCTTGTTAAAGTAAAGCTTAAGACGGAGGCTTAACTAAGGATCGTAACGTCTGAAATGTGTCATGATAAATCCTATAAATGAGTCGACCCTCGCATAAGTCGGGAGTTGTCCGAGGATCGTGATCAAAGGTATACTTGTAATCCACATAAACAAGTAGCTTAAATCCTCTGAAAGCCATACAATGGCATGGATGATGACTAGGACATGATGGCATAAATCGTTTGCTGACGAGTCGAAATTAGGTTAAACACCAACTCACAGACCTCCTACGAGGAGGGTATTGGTAACCCGATGTTAGAATCTAGTATGAATTTCAATTGATAGCGCCCAATTAAAATGCGTCAGGATCCTCAAATTGAAAAAAATTAATCTAAAACACATAATTAACAATTATGAATATAAAGGATTCTTACGTTCGCGGCGGAGACGAAATGAAACCAACTCCTGAGAAGATGCCTGGCGTGAATGCCCTTGAGCTTTCTCCAATTGTCCAACAAAGCGATGTCTACAGATTGCGGGGAGGGGCCGAATCCAAGTAGACTTGAACTTGCTAGAGTTGTGAGAAACAAAATGGAAGAGAAATTCTCTTCCCGTTTCTTAGAGGTGAGGCGGCTATTCTGGAGTGGAGGCAAAGGGTTTCATTTTTCATGAAATGAAAAACCCTTGTCTCTTCCTTTAAATACCATTTGCCAATTTCGCCCATTATGACTTCGTTAAGAAATCGGTTTAAGTCGTTAAATTGAACAGATTACGTTATGACTCAATCAAATAATGAGTTACTAGTGAGTTATTTCATTTTAATTAACTTATGAAGTCGATTAAAATCTTAACGAGCCATTTATCGAATAAGCTTTATCCAAGTTATTAATCCAATTTTAATTGCTTAATTGATTAAACTGAGGATTTAACCAATTGATATTCATCGATATATATTTATCAAATATATAAATATTGAGATACGTTTCTCGATATCACAGTCTCGTTTAATTTCATGCATGAAATATAATTAGAATATCCTTGTATGTGTAATGACGCCAGGCTCGAATAATAGTAAGTTGTATAATAATAATAATTGACCAGTACTATTATTATAAGCGATTAATAGTAAAAGATCTAACAATCGCTCATAACCCTTAAATTATCATGAGAACTCGAACTAGTAATATCTGTTGATTACTAAGGTGAACACTAAGTTCGATAATCACGTTAACGACGTGCAATGAATTGTCTGTGATTGGCCATGACGGGCATAATAAAGGGAATCAATTTTCATTGATTTCAACACTCCCACATTTGTCGCGGGCGATTACCTTCTGATTCGCTTTGCTCGCGCGATCTGCAATCGTAGGCTAACCGTAAAGTGTGTCATGAAAGCGCCTGACTTTCTTTACTAGAGTATGAGCTGAATAAGCATTTATGGAGTCCATAAAATGTCGATGCAATGTAAAGAGCTGAGATCTTTCCGTGTATATCGGGCGGATCATCCTCGGCCTGTCGGCATCTATACGTTATACTCGGCTGTGTGACCCAGCGTATGCCGTTGTAATCCCGCTTAAGGGCCGGGCGTTTGTGTTAGAATCTGGTATGAATTTCATTTTGTGATAAACACTAAATTCATACATCCGGATCCTGAAATGATATAAATTAATCTAAAAAACATAATTAACAATTATGAATAACGAGCACTTACGGTGATACCCACGTGAGAGTCTATCAGCATTCTTTCACGAAGCCTCCTTTGAATTTCCAAATTTGAGCCTTGAAATGTAGTGCCTACAGTTGGTTCTTGGGAGAGGTTGAATCCTACATTTGTGTTCTTCCAGAGCATGGGTTGATTGGATGAAAAAATCAAGAGAAAAATTTTTCAATTAACCACTTGAATTTTATTTAGAGCCATGATAGGGAGAAAAGGAGGAGTCTTTTGTTTTTCGATTCATGAAGTTATAATGAAAACCTAATAAGCTTAGGTTATATAGGTCGAGCCTAAAGAAGCCCAACGAATAGGCAATGAGCCGACCCGTTAAATTTAATTAAACCGTTAAGTAAAAATCAAGCGGTAACAAGTTGTCGATAATGGCTAACGAGTTACTAACAGAAAGCTAAACTAACTTCTCCGAATTAATTCAATTGACTAATTAATTAGTCGGGTTCATCGATTTATATTTTTACATTATCAATGTAAAATCCCAATTGAAATATTCATTGATTACGATCAACTCTCGTTTAGCAAATGTTGTTTTAATTTCATACAAGAAATATAATCAACGCGTCATTTGTATGTGTGTGACCTTACAGGCTGGAATAATAGTAAGTTGTATAATAATAATAATTGACCAATTCTTTATTATTATAACGATTAATAGTAAGATCTAGCAATCGCTCATAACCCTTAAATTATCATGAGAACCCAAACTAGTAATATATACAATTACTAAGGTGAACACTAAGTTCCGGTAATCACGTTGCTTGACCGGTAAATGAATTGATCTGTGATTGTCGCAGCGGGCATAATAAAAGGGGAATCGATTCTCATTGATTTTACCAACGGTTTGATGCCGTAGTCAAAGTACAGAGCTCATATAACACAGATTATATATCGTAGGTCTAAGAATTATCGAACCTAAAATTCTAAACAAATATCATAGGACACAGATATACATATCTTCTATGAATTCGTTTCGGTATTATCGACTCTGAGTCACCGGACCGGCCGGTATTGATCCCAGTCTTGCGGGCTAAACGTGATCAATCTTGATCGCTGTCGAAACACCATGTTAGTCATTTGATGCTTGTCGCTAACTGCTCGGCATCGACCAAGGCCAACAGGCATCCTATGTTTAGGCTTAAAAGGTGTAATCGACAATTCATGTTGCCTCTGCAGAAAGCATGGACTAACTTTAGGGATTTAACTTTTCACTCATCGAGGATACAATACATGTATATTATATATTTCAACGGCATGTGAAATAAATAATAGGTAACTATATGAATGAATCACGCATTCATGTAGTTTTAGTTAACAATCAGATTAAAACACAAAGGAACTTTTGTTTTAATCAATTCTTAACTTATTCCAGAAAGTGAATGAACTAGCTCCCACTGAACTTTGCCACGTTCAGTTCCTTCACTAATATCGTGAAAGCCAAACTTGGTTGAATGGCGGAAGGATCTCGACTCGAGGCCATCTTTAAATCCATACATGGATCCTTGCTTTGAAACTGCGTGAAATCTTAAATGCATTCGAGTTATGTAAAGCAAAAGGATAGTGATTATACTCATATTCTTTATAGGAATACTACTTACAAAAGTAGCCTTTACATTAAATTGACCGATTCTACCGACGGGAAATTATTGATGACTAAGATTATCCCGACATAGTCATGCGCGACTATGATCAGTAGGTTTCAACCATTTCTCGGGGGTTATCGGTAGGTTTACAAAACGCCTTTCGAAGTTTGTTAAAAGCATACATGCTTTATTAAATGCATATTATTTTAACAACATTGCAATAAAAGCAGTTGACTTGTCAAGGATTGTAATATTGAGTTCAAAGATTCCTTTTAGTTTACTCGCGGCGTACTAGACTTCGGTTATTATGGAAATTCTTGGCTAATAGCTTTTCATATGTTGCTTGTCCATAATGCTACTATCGCGTTCGGTTACAAGTGAAGATCGACAATGATCCGTTTCCATGTAACTATATTTTTCTCTATTCTCTTAAAGTTACTACCAAGCATATTTCGAATCATTGAATACCTTTAGTAAAACTTCCATGATTCAATCACTTGAAGGGTCGTACTCGTCATAGTTGTAGTGCTTGTGACACGTGACCTTGGCCAGCATCTGGTGAATCATATTACTATGTAATAGACTTGACCACTCTCATTAATGTGAGGCCACTTTACTCTTTGGGATTAGACCTCACAATGAATAGTTGCCTTGTCGATAATAAGTCTGTCTATTTATAGATTTCAATCCTCGAGCTTAAATGACATCTTAAACTTAACAATCAAATGTCATGCAAGCTCCACCCCAATATCTAATATTATTTGTCATGGCATGTGTCATATAATAGCAAATTTGGGCTCTAGATGTGCAAGGAATCTAATCACTACTATACCTTATAAGGTTTTATGAAGATTTCTTGACGTTTAGTGTATAAAACTTCATTTATGCGGTGCGCTCCCGGCTAACCTTTAAGGAACTCGAGGTTCTTCGTCTTCTTGATTCTTATTGATTTTAAATTAGTATCAAAGTGAGGAATTTAACTCCCATTATACTTTCGATCTTAAGTTTGCAACTTTAGATCCTAGTAGTATAGAAACTTTCTTTATATTCTCGGCTTGAGATGTGGGTTCAATAACAATGTCAAGTATCCGTCATCGATCATTACTTAGGAACATTCTTTGGATAACTTTTCTTGAACCACGCGTGTTACAACTTGTGGAATAGAAATAAAGAAAGTTTGAAATAAGCTTTATGAGCATAGTCAACCCAATGAATATGTTTAATCATGGTTTTCTGACGAATGTATGACTAAGCGGCTCATTCATGGCCGATTGCTCATTTAATGAGAATACGTTTATTACTTCGATGATTGCCATCGAAAGTAATATAGAATGAACTCTTTACTGCGATGAATCACCGTCGGAAGATAAAATAGAGGCTTTGCTGCTCAGCATGTATTCCGTCTTATTTCATTTAAGAAAACCTCGAAGTCATTTATTGGAGTAATGTTATTCATGTTGTCATTTGTATCGGCTGCGTTTAGCCTTAAATGGATCGAGAGTGGATGCTCCTTAATATAACCAAAGGGTTCTAATCTTTGGATTGGTATCTCCCTCACGGAGCCACTTGAATGCATTCAAGTCACATATTTATTTCCACTATTTGTACTTCACCAATAGGAGCTACATATGTACAATAAATTGCAACAGCTATATTGGATGGAAATAAATTTCGACTTCGCTACGGTTATGTACAAAATGACTTAATATCAACTACGGATACGAGGTTAAATTATGTCTACTACGGTGACCTGATACTAACTTATCTATGCGATCGTTTCAAAGTTTGTTTATCAAACACAACTCTTGAGTTGTCTCACAGTTGAATATGAATAAATTAGTTTAAAGGTAGGTGTAGCGACCATAATATGTGAAATTATTTCATTCTTTGTGTTTCAGCCACGTTAAACACAATCCTTACTTGTATCACTCAACTAATGACACATCTAAGGTTAGAATTAAATTATCTTGGTATATGAAATTGAAAGATCTCATCCATTTGTGTTTTAACTTCATTAAACACAATTCCTTAATGCGATATCTTAACAGAAATGCGTTTTTAAGATTAGAATGATATGCCATTCTTACGGATGATATACTACTTATATCGATGATACTTCTTACTCGAGAACTTGATAGTATTCATATGGTTCTTTTTCCATACCCTTGCTCAGTCCCACGATGTATCATTCAATGACTCAAATCTTTAATTAACTTCTATGTAAACATACAAACTTAATTTAGACTAGTGAACCTCCCACTAAGTCTAGTAAGGGTTGACTTAGTTCATCTTTTTCAAGATTATACTCAAGTCTTGTTGAGTCATTATCCATAAGTATTATTCAATCATTTGTTGTTCAAGGTGTCCTTTTAAAGAAGAGTAGAGTAATGTTTCCTTGTCGAGGAATCACGATATGGAAATGTGTAAGTCAAACATGACATTCTTTTCTACTCTTACAAGTGCAAGAAAATTGTTTAGAATCGGCAAACTTTAAAGCAAGGATTTAAAAGCGTGATAACTCTCTTATAATGTAGTAGAGTACATCATTACACAAGAGCTCGATAACTTTCTTTGTATCTTGTCTTCCGGCTATTCTTATACTTGGCTCATATCCATGATTAAATCATGTGAGTCAAAACTAGTGTTCTCGACACTGATAGCCCAACCAAGACATTACAACTTTGACAACAAAATTATTTGAGATATAAGATTTAATCAAATCTCTCTTTCAATTCCTAAATGTTACTTAAAACCTTCTTTCTATGCTTTAAAGTTCGAAATAATGAAGTGAATCATTAGCTTCGCTTATAGTTCCATAATCTTTCAAATACGTACAAGTAGCGTGAGAACCGAATAGATAATTTGCTTATTTGGTTGCATGCCATAGCTTTTGTTTCCTCACAATTCATGAGCCATGTTCATCTCATGTTAAAAAGAAACTAAATACCCACGTCACATGTCTGAAATGTAGATACACAACATTCAAGATCATTCAATAGTTTTTCTGTCGAGTTATAAAGAGATCAAACTATTTCATTTTAAGACTTGTTTGGTGGCTAGAGACAATATGACATATTGGTGGCACCATAGCATCGTCACCTTTGATTGAATCAAAAATTAATTATCCTTCAATCATATCATGTGACTTTGTTCCGCCAGACAAAGTTCATGCAACGTATCAACATGATTGAATCAAGTCTTAAATATTTGTGGTATTTAAAGTTTATCCTTTATTAGCATACAACCGATTGCAATGGTTGAAGGAGATCGCGTTGTAACACTTTATTTCAACAAGTCATTCGGATTTCTCCTTAACTTATTTTATTTCACATTATAAAGTCATGCATTTAGTTTTCCAATGAATGGTGAATAGGTAAACTTAATATGCCAAACATAATAGGAAATATCTGACTTAAAATAAACTTGATGTAGTTCAAAACAATCGTGCGTATTTCTGAAATGAATTGTAAATATAATAAAATCTTCAAATCTCACAAAATGTACAAGGTATCAAGATCTACTATACTTGATTGACGGCAACAACATTTTGAATGTCGGGTATAATAGTAGATTTATCGACGATTATGTAAAGTAATATCACGAGGTACCAAAGTCTATTATGCCCAGTTGGCAATGACATTGCATACATTTTGAATCGGCGCAATAGTAGGTTACCAACCAATTACTGACTTCTGTAACTTCTTGTGTCACTTTCATACCCATACGAGGATGCTACCCGGCTTTGTATGCTCCACGACCAGGCCGGTTAGCGTCTGGAATTAAGCCCGAGAATAGTTCTTTGGGTGATCATACGAAGCGCGGCGTTAGTGGAAATCAACTTCCAACATGATCCGTTTGTCATATCAAATTTTTAAAGCGTAACTTTTGCCATCACGGTGTGCGGATAAACTTAACCGATTTCCTGACTTTAAATTGACGTCGTTGCTTAAAATTTTAATTGGTGAGATTAATGTTATTTAACTTTTATTTAACCATATGCATAGATAAGCACATGTTAAAGCAACATGCTTAACATAAAAAAATAAATAAATAACACACATTTAGGGAGATATAGATATGACCCCTGGGACTATTAAATCGAACTTATGAGTGAAATCTTGCTACGTAAGTCGCATTACTGACGACTAGCGAGTGCAAAGATGCTGATAGCCGGCACTTTGGAGCCTCCCGAGGTTCTCCCGAGTGCCGTCTTTCCTTAAATGCTATCTTGATACCACGGTACATACTACTTACCAGCAACAGATAGCACTTGCGGGCTTGTGGGTAAATGAATACAAGAATAAAATACGACTCGATGAGTGGATTTCTGACATTTCGATAGTAAATAAATAAATTAATGGATCGTATCTAAATACCTCGTTTCGTTTCCACCCAACAATATATGGGCAAACATTAAAAACAAATAAATACTTAATGTCATATATATTAAATAGTGAGATTAAAATGTGTTCACTTAATTGACTTAATTAATTACCCATTATTTTTACATTTAATTATCAATTAATGCTAAATTTTTTGAATTAAATATATTCACACATGATTAATGATAATTTATTACAATAATTATCAGCCACTTAAATCATGGAATAATTACTTACAAGTAATTAACAAAATTTAAAATTTAAAAAGTCACCGTGAAACATATTTTCAAACATTATCAGTGTGAAATAATTATGAAAGGGAAATATAAATCAAATTTAATGCCATTCAAGTATATATTCAATTATCTTAATGACAAAATTTATGATTTAACATTTAAAACGAAATTAATAATTTCAATAATTTTAAAACCAAAAATAATTACATAAAATACATTTTAGGGTTTTTAAAAAGCGGGCGACAAACTTCCAGCGACCAAAGCGCCGGCCTCCCAAGGCCCACCCACAGTGACCCACTTGGCGCCCAACCGGTGCGTGAAATGCGGCCGATGAGCTACATCTACCGGTGGCGGGCGTCTAATTCCGGCACGGGCGGTGGTTATAGTTCGGAGGCAGATTTTTAATAATTCATTCGATTTAGAGTTTTTCCAGAATTAATTGTTACTTTTGTAAAATGATTTGGAGGCTTAAAATTAAAAAATTCTGAGATTTTTGAGCATCAAAAATATCGTTATTGAGCAACAAGTGGAATTTTATAAAACAACTTACAGTTTTCGATTAAACCCAAAGCAATCCAGAAATTCAACAAATTTTTTGGAGTACTTAAAAAATTCAACAAATTCTGAAAAAAACTGGCATGAACCTCAAAGTGTCAATAACACACAGATTTAATTTCGTAATTTTCTGAAATTTCTAAACCTCTCTGTAAAATCGAAAATGATTCTACCTCAAATTAAAAATCGAGTAATCAATTTTAATACTTTCAATTCATGAAACAATTAAATAAATATCAAATCATCAAAATCAATACGCCGAAATGATGATTCAACCATGTGAAACATATATAAAAAATGGGTTAATTTTTTTTCATATTATATATTCATCGATTGAATATATAAATCATGAAAATAATCAAATTAACTAACAAAAACATCGACACCACCAAATCAAATTAGATAAAATATATCAAACTTGGTAGGCTCTGAAGGGCCAGCGGTATAATCTGGTATGAATTTCAATTGTGATAAGCACCCGGAATTCATACGTCCATCTCTCTCAAATTGAAATATAGTAATCTAAAACACATAATTAACAATTACTTGAAGATCTGAAGTGCTACATTTTGCGGCGAGAAGGCGAAATGAAACTTGACTCCTCGAAATTGCCTGGCGTGAATGCCCTTGAGAAACCTCTCGATTCAGCATCCCTTGAAAGCGATGTCCTACAGATTGCAGCGGGGAGGAATCGAATCACGTGAACTTGAGCTTGCTAGAGTTGTGAGGCAATGGAAGAGAAATTCTCTTTCATTTCTTAGAGAATTGAGGCGGCTATTCTAGGTGGAGGCAAAGGGTTTTCATTTTCATGGAAATGAAAAACCGTCTCTTTCACTTTCATCTGCATTCTTAGATTTCCATAAAGTTAAGCAACTTCGTTAACTTAATTAGGCAGATTATGGCCCGTCGAATAATGAGTTACTAGTGAGTTGTTCCATTTTAATTAACAACAAGTCAATTAAAATACTAGCAATTCGCTGTCGAATAACTTATCAGGGGTATTCATCAATTTTGATTGCTTAGTCGAGATTAAGCTGAAGTTTAACCAATTGATGTTCATCAATATATATTTATCAAATATATGATATTGAAATTTACATTTCTCAATATACAAGTCTCGTTTAATTTCATGCATGAAATATAATTCGAACTCTTATCCTTTGTATGTGTGTGTGACCTTACAGGCTCGGATAATAGTAAGTTGTATAATAATAATTGACCAATTACTATTATTATAGCGATTAATAATTAGATCCCAGCAATCTCTGTAACCCTTAAATTATCATGAGAACCCAGGCCCAGTAATATACAATTACTAAGGTGAACACTAAGTTCGATGTCGCATTTAACTTGACCGTTAAATGAATTGTCTATGATGCTCCTTGTGGGTATAATAAAGAAATAGAATTTCATTGATTTCTACAACGCCGGATCGAGGAATGAGTAATAAATTCGTCAATAAATGATCGATGTACATCGATAAGTCAAGGAGCCGGATATCGATGGGCAGCGTCTTTGGAAGTAAAAAACCCTTTGAAATATCCGCATGTACTACATTCCATTATTTAAGTGAACATTGTCTAGGTCGAACCCGACACTACTTACGTATGTAGCAGGTTGAGGGCAATTTGTAGATAGTGAAAATTTATTTGAAATACATAAAAATTGAAATGAATTAAGATGACTTAATCAAATTAATTAAAATCGAACAGCCCAAAAAGAGTGACAAATTAATTTGAGGTTCGATGAGCCCCCAAATTTAATGTAAAACCTTACTCGATTGAACAAAGGGGTTAGAAAATAGCCCAGAATTAAATGTACATTAAATTTAGGGTTGAGGCTAAAAATTCTCAATTTAAGTTTGAGGTTCAAAATGGAGACTCGAAAGTTATAAGTTTCGGGATTCAAAATAGAAGACTCCAAAGTTATGGGGATCAAAATAAAAGGCTCAAAGGTCCGGTCAATATGAAAATATATTTGGCCTAGAAAAAGAATGGGAACAGCTTCTTTTTATACAAAAGAGGCGCCTATTTTAATACTTTGGACACCCAGTAATTCCAAAAGTATCAGCGGTTGAATCTTTGCCTCAAATTCAACGGTTAAGATGGAAGCACTGAAATTAAATCAGCTTGATAAGGAAGCAAGTATTCGAAGCCTAGAAGACTATAAATAGCCCCCCTTATTTTCGAAAATTCCAAATCTCAGAAACAACATTCACATCCAAAAAACACCTGAGAAAATACAGAGAAAAACTCTAAGATTTCTCTAAGTTAAATCTTTTTTAAACCTTACTTGACATAAACACACCACTGAGTGAATTTGGAAACGCCTCGAATTGTCTAAACTAGGCACTGAAATCAGGATTACTCCGCAAGCCGCGGTAATTCTTCAACTTAGAAGCAAAATACGATGAGAATGCAGCACGTATCTCTTAGGCAACTTGAATAATTCATTAATAAGCTAAGCACACGATTATTCATAAATCTTGCTTGAACATCTGAAAATTCGGGTTTGATTCATGAGTTCGGATATAGAAATACACTAAATATTTAGTCACTTATAGTTGGATTCGAGGCGAGGAAACCTTATTTATTAAGCACTTCGTCGGTATCGTCGAAAAAGCGAATTCGGGCGTCCCATCTTGATAAATGCATTATAACAACAAAATTTGCTAAGGCCGTTGTAGTCTGTTTATAAGCTTGAAGTGAGGCTAAATCTCACTATATCAATCTAAACCAGCTACTTGCAGAAGCGGAAACATGTCTGGCTTGAAAGAATGCGTTCTTGATAACTAGCTTTGCTATCCTCAGCACCCAACTTAAGAGCTCGGAATAGACGAATCGAGTGCATCGATCTAAACTGGGCCCGAAGATCAGGTCCTACCACAAAAGGTGAAAGCTGGCTAAAAGAGACACTTACACTTGAAATCGTCAGTCTAAACTAGATCGGAGATCAGAGTCGAAGACCAGATCGAGTCAAATACAGCCAACACGGGGAATCTGTTTGCTAAGGCTCCCGGCTCGGACATCAGTCGAGACCCGATCTCGAGTCCTTGAACCGGACACATATCGACTCGCCGTCTTATCAGAGTCGACTAATAGAGCTCTGTCCGAAGCCAAAATCAAATCAAGAGTGACTGAGTCGAGCCGGGCTAAATACCCGAAGCCTCTATCGAGACCAAATCAAGTCAGAGTAAACAAGTCAAACATCTCCACCAAATGGGTAATAATCTTTAGAGATTCGCAGTTTAGGCAGTCGTACCTTTTCAATTTGATAAAACATGCATTTGTGAACAATTTTGATATTAATAAATCTTATTTTATATCCCTTGAATAAATAATAAAAAATTGTCTTTTTGCATTACAAACCTATGTATTTATTTATCTATTCAATCCTCTTACTATTCCTAACTCATTTTTTGTCATTCTCCATACACAATTTTTAAATACTACGCTTTATCTTCTTGACAGAACGCCTATTGGTCATTGATAACACCAGCACTAACATAGCTAGATATTCATTTAGTAAGGTCTCCAAATAGTCAAATCCGGAAAATTTCTTAATTAGTGTGTAAGACGAGTTTAAGACAGAAGTATAAAAAACGGAGGGGTATCATATTAAAGGAATCCTGATTAATACTCCCTTTATTTTTTTTTTTATAGTTCTAGACTAAATTTTTTGTTTCAAAATATTTGTCATTTTATGATAGAAAATTATTCTTCTACATTTTCATACTTTTGATTACTTTTATTATGAAATTATTAACCAATCAATGATACAATTTTAAATAATTATTATTTTATATTTAATGTACTTTTTTAAATAATTTTTTTTTCTTAATCTATGTGTAAATGATTAGAATGACAAATAAATAAAAATGGAGGTAATAGTTGACATTCTCAATATATAATTATTCAAAAAGTATATTGGATTATGTAGCTCATAATTAAAAAAATTATGTTTATTAGAGTTCTTTAAATGATGGAGTTGATGTCAATTGGATACATACAGCTTCAGTAGATTATATAATTTGACGCCAACAACGAATTGTTTCTCGAATAACTTGTGGAAAAGAAAAATCTCCACCGAAAAACTAATGATTTCAAAGAAACATAACACTTTTAATATTACAATTTTTGTAATCTGAAGAAACGAAAAATTTCTTACTTTTTCAGCCATTTCGTATCGATATTTTGAACCATGGTTGCGATCAGTCCGGGGATGGGAGGTAGTTTCTACTATGTAAATGGACAACGAGGGGCAATATGATAAGGATTCAGAGTTGAAGGGCTAATTTCGAAAGAGAGAAGTTAAAGAGGGACTAAGTGAAAAAAGTTCTACAAAGTTTGTCGGGAAGTTTTTAAGAAAAAGAAGCAAATGCATAGCGAAGATTTGAATTATTTCATTAAAAAAAAATCTAAAGGTGAGGTTTGAGCCACGAACGAACTCTATATCCTTAAAAATGAGTTTCTAGTTAATATACCTAACGTCGTCCCGATTAGTTAAAGACTTGAAGTCTTTTATGTATACTCCTATTGTTTCTAAATAATTGATGTTTTAACTTAATGCACACAAATTAAGGTGAAATGTATTTTATCTTATTTATTCTTATGATAACTTTTTCTCTATGTCTAAAAAAGAATTAATTATGTCAATTAAAATAAATAAAGTAAGGATATAAAGGGAAAAGTATGGAAAAATTACCTTGAAAATATAAAAAAATTAAATATTTTGATATAAGAACATTAGGTTAAAATATCAATTATTTAAAGATGGAGGGAGTATCATATTAATGGACTATTGATTAATAATTTGACTACTCATTAATAATTGACATTCTCAATATATATATTTATACATAGCGAGATTAATTTTATATTAAATTACCTATAAATATCACAGGTTTGAAATAGTTAATTGATGATATTGTCAGGAACAATAAGACTTGGTGCACGCTTCTCCTCAAATGAACGGAACCATTCAAATGAGACAGATAAAAGATTGAAGGTCATTTTTAGGACAAATTTGCTATTAGCATAACAAGTTAATTGCTAATGTAGTTTTAGATAGTGTAATCTTGATGTGGTTTAATTCCAAAATATGATATTGTTATAAATTAGTATTCAAAAATGACATAAATGTTGTAGTATGTGATTACTAAAATGACGAATGTTGCTTGTGATCGTTTATTTTGAATCTTATATTATCTGTGACTATATAATCAATTAACTCTATCATATAACAACTTTACAATTTATCAAATTTATGTCATCCCCCTTCCATTTCCCTCCTCTATCTTCCACAATGAAGCTGCTCTATCTAGTAGCCGAGTCGCCCTCATATCCAAAGCAAATGGGACCAGATGCACCATAAGAAAGTTTAGTAAAATATTGTGTTCTTTATTTCCTTTATGAAATCCAGATCTTCAACGAAAAATATGAGTAACCGGGTTTACAAGGTGCGTGTCGAAGAATAATTTTGTGATTCAAGCCTGACCCACGCCGGGGTCCGAATCAGATGCAAATGAGTTTCTTCAAAAAAGAATCTAATGGTTAGAATTGATCCACAAATTCTATCCTTTTAAATGAATGTTTAATCATATTAAAAGACTACTGATCAAGTCTTTCACATATTATTAAAAGACTACTGCTTAATAGCTGACATTCTCATCAATATAACCAATGGTAGTTATAACAATTAAAAGAATAGCAAGTGACCTGCAGTACACATGGTCATGGCCTCATGGGATCAATGGTACCGGTGGAGTAGTTTTTGTCTTTCTTTTTTTTTTTTCCTTTTCATTTCAATTTTTGAGGTTTTTCCCCAATTATAAAGCTATAATAGAAAATCGATATATTAATCTTTCGATTATGTAATAAAGCTGCTTTATAATATTTTTTGGCCCGTCGGCGGGGATATGGTGTTAAATTAACGGTGCTTTTTCGATTAACTGGTTGCCCCCTGCATTATGGTCGTATGCGGTGTGTTTTTTATATGAATGCTCAATAAATTAATACAAAGTTAGTTAAATGTAAATGGTAGAGGATAGGATCTTAAATTAAAAATTCGTACTCGTTTTCATTTTTTTTAAAATATGATTGTGCGACACGTGAATGGTTATGGGATTTGATAGGCGGCGTGAGCGATTTTTTTCTTTTTCGATGTTTTTCTTACGATTATCAGCTACAGGACAAATTCGATAAATTAATCTTTCGATTTATTTTAATAATAATCTACCAAGATAATATTTTACGTCGTCCCAAACTAGAATAGGGTCTTTAAATTAATAATTAGAGCTATTTTTGGTTCTTTTTATTATTTCTAAAATAGTCATATCTTAGTGTACTTTTGGTTAATTTGTTTAATATTACTTTTTATTTTTAATGATTTTTTTCAGTACTTAACTACAATAAATCAATTTATTTAATGAAATTTCTTTAAGATTAGTTATTAGAAATTTATTGAATAGAAGATCGTTTCGAGAGAGAATACATACTAATATATGTTTCTACACGCCACTATATACCATAACATATTATTTTAATATTGCTGAAAGAAAGGCCAAAAAATTATTAAACAAAAAACTACGTCGTTGCCTGAAAGTCTACACTTCACATTATTTGCCGGCCCTCTTGTTATTATTTAGCAAAGTCCAATCCCTGAACTGTTTGATGAAGTGTCAGGTAATTCCAAATATAAGTTCTTATTCATAGTCTTTAATTATGTATCCCAAATCATACCCGGATTTGATACGGTCAACTAATTTAGAGGGACTTTAAAGTTCAAATTAATTAAAATTTGGTTTCAATAATTTATTACTACGCCCATAGGTATCTTTTTCAGGTTCCGCTTAGAGGGATGATCACAGGAATCTTGGTTTCGTTCGTCTACTTTGCTTGGTTGTGATCCCAGGAGTTAACACGATGGAACAAGTAAACTGATGCAGACAGGATCGGCTGGTTTGGGCGCCGGGATATTACAGGCGAGGTGGTTGTTGTAATCTTGCAGCTCGCTGCCTTGAGTTGTTACTCAGGGTTGTAGAAGTTGCTTATTGTTCCATATTGTTTAAAATTAGTAAACCGGGGGTTGTTATTACACAGACCGACCCGAGTGGTCGTAGCCAGCCGATGCTTGATTAGTTCGGGTGTTTTGAGAGCTATTGAGCAATATAGCGGTGTATTTCACGATTACCTCCGAATGAAGAGGGAACATGGGTATTTATCACGAGAAATCTTGAAGTGTAATGCACTTAGGATGTAGGCAAGTGTCGGCTATCTTAGGCGCGATATGTCATCATGCAAGTGAGGCAACCTACAATGCAGTTAGATGCTTTAAATGGATGAGTGAATTAAAATGAAGATGGGCTTTTATTTAATGTCCATGTCGATTTCCACCCAATCTTCAAAATCGTTCTACTTAGTTTTTCAAATGGTAATGGAATATGAGGGTTAAAATTCTACTTTGACTTACTGGTGCCCTCTTTATAGTCGATGAATGTCGAAACATCGCTCCTGGAGTTATATAAAAAAAGATGTACTTTCTTTATTATCTATCAGGTTTATTCATAATTTGCAATCTTGCTTCTCTTTAAGAGCTTCCCTTGCCTATATTTTGCAACTAATCCGTTTCTGCAACTCATCCTAACCTCATTATGGAAGATTCAAGCAACAATCTTCCCTCGAGACTGTCCTACATAACCCTTGAGGAACCGCCGTGAGGTATGTTTGGCTAGGCGTGTTGCCGAAGTAGGCGGTGTTTATAGTTTCAATGATTAAACACATTTATAATTTTATCATCCCAGCGTAATATATTCTTCTGGCTGCCGCTGATGCGTATGATTCACTTAGGGTGACGTTAACATCGAAGCTCACGCCTCACATTGAGCGCGGCTTTGGCGAGTTTGCGCCGCCCGTTATTCTGTATGGAAGAAAACCACGAAGACTTTGTGGGGTGCTTTATTGAGAGACCACCGAAGCCAACCTTTCTTAGCAGCACCAGAGTTGGATGATTCGGCTCTACGAGATGTGATGCTGTCGGTTAAAAGCGGGGCCTCCTGTGGCGTGCACCGTGTTTCCAGGCCAGGACTCCTTTGCGATCCTTCTAAAGAAGTCCGGCTAGAGAGAAGTTGGAAGGTCAAAGTGAACTATCCGGGGTTAATCACTTTGAGTATCAGCTAGCGCCCGGATCGCGATCAACATGCCGTCTGTTGAGGGTGAAAACTTAGTTCACTTTGGAGGAGAAAGTGTTGATACTCCTTGACTGGGCCCTCAGAAGGAAGTGCGTGCTCATAGCTTCTTGAGATACCGCTCTTTTGGAGATTTCTTAGTACGGTCTTCGTGCACGTCTGAGTTTTGTAGGCAGGTGTTAGCGACCTGGCTCGGGCTCGGGTGGAGTTAATGCCATTCAACGGTTGGTCTTTCTGGATTTTCGAGGTGGCCGATCTTGTTGACGGGGTTATCCCCAACATGGCGTTGTTCGATACTATGTACAACGTTATTCATAAGGGTCCACTCTGTTATTTTCAAGTTGCCTCTCCCTCTTACAACTTTTTATATACGAAGAAGGTGGATAAGGTGGGTGACTCGTTAGTTTAAAAAGCGTGGTTTTTACGGCTAAAGAGCCGATTTAGTGACGGCCGTTTGTCTTTACTAGTCCTTGTCTCCTCCTTCACTCAGGGACTTTCTGAGGACCATTCAGAAATAGATAAGTTGAGAAAGGGCTTTCCCATGTTTTCTTCCTGCTGAGACCTTTTGTGATCGTGATGTCTTGATCAAAGCGGGTTTGGCTAAAGGGGTCAACAAATTTTCCGACATCACTCTTCATAAGTATTTTTCCTTACTTCCTCGTATTTTTTGGGTTTTATCAATTCATTTCCTTATATGCTTTCATTTTTATTTCGATTGGAGCCTGCCGAAAAGAATGCCTCCCAGGGTCATGTATCGTACCGCGAGGTGAACTTTAAATCCCGATTCACCTCGGGTAAAGATCCATTGGCTCAGATCTATAAAAGAAAGGGGAACTCGGCTCGTGATTCTTCCTCTAAGGTTACATTGATGTCCTCACTCACAGAATTCGAAGGTCCAAAGACATCGGTCCAAGTAATTGAATCTCATAGGTGAACTTCTGCTGAGGTCTCAGGCCCCTCTTCTCTACCAGCCAGGCCCGTGACCATTCATTACCGGACCGGGTTGTTTTACCGTAAGACTCTTGTGGAGTGAAAGACCTTA
Organism: Lithospermum erythrorhizon; assembly: GCA_019722365.1. NCBI lineage: Eukaryota > Viridiplantae > Streptophyta > Magnoliopsida > Boraginales > Boraginaceae > Lithospermum > Lithospermum erythrorhizon. Next base: position 50,647 of record JADFUC010001702.1, read on the forward strand.
TCTTCCACTTTTTTTTTTACTCTAGCGTTCATGGGCCATAGGTCCCTGCTTAGAAGTTCCTTATTATCTCCGTTCGAGTTATTGGCCAACCGAGGACACCATTTCGAAAAGGTACTTATTTGCCTCTCTTTTATTAAAAGAGCTGTATGTTAGAAAAAGACATGGAGGAGTTTTTGGCAAGGGTATTCGGAAGATCTTCACGACTCCTTTTAAACTTTCGACTCGAGAATTAAAACTTTCTTCTTTAAGTTTTCGGTTTTGTCTTAGTTTCTATTTTAAGTTTACGAGTATCCTTAAAATGGAGGAATCTAAAGAGTCCAGAGCCGTCTTGGAATCGATAAGGAGTCTTTGGAGAAAGCGGTTGTTGAGTTCGAGAGAGGACAAAGCTGAGCCAGTGATGAGTTGAGGGATAAATATGAAGATCTCCAAGGTGTTCGTGATGTGCTTCTAGAGTTTAAATCCGACCTCTCCGCCCCGATTATGATATCGATCTTGCGCTCTTAAAAGGCTTTCTCTTGAAGAGTCCAAGCAAAGGTCTCGAGATTTTTAAGTCAGTGGATTCTTACCAGCGTCTAATTGACTCACAAAAGCAATTGGAGCGATTATCTATGAGACACAATCACGAAGTTGTTATGGAGAAGTTCGAGGGAGGGCCAAAACTATAAGGATCTCCTTATTGATGAGGCGTATCATGTGAGCGTTAAATGCTTAGGTGTATCCGTTCTGGCGTCCCCATTCCGTATTCTCTAAGGATTCGTGAAAGACCATTTCAGGGATGAGTATGTTGTGCCTTTGACTGACAGGGAAGAAGAAGAGGAGAATGATGGAGGGGATGCCAATCAGAGTGATGATGTCCTTGGAGAAGATGAGGATCAGTCTTGATCTGCTTGACTGCTTTGTTAATGTTTTTATCGATATTTCTAACTCTTGTTCATATTGCCTTGGACACACTTAATTAGTGTGGGTGCCGTTACTATGTAACAACTCTTTTAGTTTAGTAATGGTTCTGTGACTGCCACTCTTTGGCCCTGCGATTTTTATACTCTTTTATCTTTTATATGCCCATTGACTTCGTCTTTCTTTTATCTTTTCCTTTGATTTGTACGTTATTTGGTGATAACGCTGCCCCTATCGTGATGCCTCTTCCGCCCGAGGATTGGTTTTGTGATAGTTGTTACCACTCGCCGTTTAATAACCAGGGGCGGGTGATCTGCCGGCAGTTCCGCCGTTGTGGGTTAAGTGATCTTGTCGGCGGCCGAGATGATACGATTCGCTCGGGGATCACGAGTGAACTAATTCGCTCCGGGTTTCCACTTGGTGGAGGTTAAATGATCTTATTGACTTGACCCAGATGATGCAGTTAACCGGGGACCCACGAGATCCCAACTCTTGGGGGTATCTACAAGCGATTCAAGCCTTGATCGCCCATGAGGCCCTGAGAAATCATAAGTCATGAGGCCAATCGAAATATAAGTTGTTGGATTCAGCTCTTTTTCAGCGATCTTCGGCGCCACGAATATAATCGCATAATCATATAAACGATTACATGTATATCGTTCTCCGCGTAATCGCTAACCTGATGACATGTATATGTTCGGCAATCATATCATAATAACGTATATCGTTTCGCATAATCATATCGCTTTGATAACATGTTCCACGATTTAAATTAAATACGTAAAGTAACTTGCAGGTGAGATAAGTACTACTCTGCTTTAGGCTACCCATAGACCTTAACGATCAAAGGTAAGCGCCACTTTCCACGATCGGCGCCTAAGCTTATTTACCGAAAGTATAATCAAGACCTCTTCTTATCTGGCGTTTCTAGAATCATGTAATAGGGGCTATCTACAACGATTAACTGTAGGCGGATAAAGCTATCAATTATAATCCGTCGGATAATGACAATCGATTCCCAAATTCCGTCTTATCGACTTTCGTTACAAATCAGACTTATAAGTTATTCTAACTAATCGGCAAGTCCGTAATTAACAATCTATACTCAGAAATATAAATTATAACTCAGCTTTGATTCTGGCTTTTTATTTATCATAGCTTTCGTGATTTAAATCACGATTGCTTGTCGTAACAACTGTAAAAGGTCGATATAACCTCTACGTTTAAAGTCTTATAAAAATATCCACATAAAATTCAACCCCGAAAACCTAAAAATTGACTCGACCATACGTCCTCAAGCGATCTACAAATCACAGATTAAATACGCTCCAAATAAATCGCAGAACCCATAACCAACTAAGATTTATCGCTTAAATTCCAATAATTATGGAAAAGTCAAGCTAAAAAGTCAACTATGTCAAAACCCGAAATATCTCGAAAGATTTGAAATTTCTTGCCTTTCGAAAGTGATGGGGAGAACAATTCTGACGATCTTGAGTTTTGAGGCGTGATCGAAGAGAGAAATGGAAATGAAATTTTTAAGGGGGATGGGGTGAATATTTCGGCCATAGCATGAAAAGATGATGATGAAGTGTTTGATAATGATGATGATGTGGAAGATAAGCATGACTAGATATTTAAAAACTCGAGGTCGTTCGGTTTGGTTAATTTCTCATTTATCGTACTTAAATCTCCACGAACCCGATTCGAAGATAAAATATTCATGGCAAAAACTCTTTTAAATTATAAATGTAATTAAATTTGGCTCAAATTTTACGAAATAATATTATCATGGAGATTATTTAAAAATATCAAAGGTCCCACTTTGCTTAAATGAAAATTAAATTATTTTTTTTTTCGTAGCAGGTTATTAAAATAAGTAATTGGGCATTCTATAAAATGCTCGGCATACAATTTTTCACCTCAGGTATGTGCTTTCCAAAGACAACGTGATCAAATCTTGAGACTATGTTAAAGCCTTTCGCGTGGTATTTCCTTGACTTCGTTTTTACCTTGATACTTTCGATGCAATTTCATTGAGCTAACTTGACCATTACATGTCAGTATGTAACCGCCTTCGCGTAGGCCGTGATACGCCCCGTTATTGAGTGGCACAGGCGAAATCTCAGAGGCATATTCAAAAGCAGGACTCATAGGGTCCTTGGTTAAGATTGCTTCTCGCTTTCAGTTCTGGCACCATCCATCCTGATATCCATAAGGGGTCCTTCCCGAGAGTTATCGGTGTAAAGCTCCATGTCTTAAATGGAACCCCTATGATGCGTTCCGTTACGAAGTGATTTCGGAGTTCTAGGGGATGAAAGTGATTTCAAATTCACTTGATTCGATTGCCTTTCTTGGTAAGTGCTTCCACGTTTGTCTTGAGGATTGGACAATATTCACTTCGAGGGTTGTTACGTGACCAGTTATGAGGTGATTTTCGAAGTAGCCTTTGGTACCTTGCTTTGAAATGATAAAGACGACACAAATTTGTCAATGAGGGTAGTTTTCCTCAGTCGATTAGGTCACGTAATTCTACATGGTATGGGCTTTTGAACTTTCACTATCTCTTATAATGTGTTTTCATGGCTCCTTGAAGGAAATTTGCTTCAAATACAACTAAAGTTCCTTTTTCCTTAAGATTAGAATTATTATTTTTTGGTGATCAGAAGTAAACTAACTCCTCAAGGCTTTGGAACATTCACAAATCCCAGCGTGAACTCATAACATGAAGCTTGTCTCGGTTTTGAAAAAGGGGTAGAACTTCGCATCCTAGGACGAGATATGAATCTATTTAGTCTAAAGAGGTGACACACTTATTGTACTTCTTTGTAGGGACTTTGGGCTTTCATTTGCTTAATAACATCAATCTTGTGAGTTAAGGTTGATACCCTTTCCTTTATCGTGAAACTAAGAATTTTCAGGAAGTTACTGACGAGCATTCTTTCGATTGATCTTGGTGAAACTTATTTAACCGTCGGGGTCTCCTCGGATTCACCAAATGCTCTCCACATCTTTTTTTGCTCTTAACGATATATGTCATCCGTAGCAGATTTTCATGTTTACTATTTGATCAGAAGATGTAATTGTAGTCAGCACATTAGAGTTGCCCGCGTTCTTTAGCAGAGGGGCGGCCAGCGATCCAACGATATAATCCATGCTCCGTGATGAAAGTGGTTTTCTTGATACTTGCAACAACTTCGAGGTATTTGCAGTGATACCCTCGGGAAGCATCCAGAAAGTCGAGGCTTCGTACGACAACTTCGATAAAACGTCTTTTCCCAGGCGAAGGCGGGAGTAGTGCTTTTGAAGACGAGCTTTGTTGGTTGGTGAAATGCATTGCATTCTCCGTTGCCATTGAACTTTTTACCATCACGCATTACTTAATTCATTACGGGAATTTTAATTCTCGGATGGCCCGCACTCTTATGACTCTTCTATTTAACTGGATAATTAAGTTTAGCCTGCTTGGAGAAGTTTCTCTTCTGTTTCCTGAAGCCTATGGAGTGGGATCCACGTGCAATCGGTGTATACTTGATATTGGCATCCTTGGGCATATCTCGAGTTCCATGCAAACACCTCTTCATATCTTTGGAGTAGTTTGATCAGTAAATTGCGATGGTCGGGACTCAATTGGGTCCCTATCCTGAAGGTTTTCTCGGGTTGTTGTTCGTAGGGAGACAACCTCGAGTTCCTCATGAGGGGACCCTTTCTTTGAGCTTTCCTTTTAAAAGGCGGCGGCGAACTTCCCGGGATCATTAGTTTTCGCTGACCCTCGAAGAGAGTCACTTATATATCTCTTTTGTTTGAATTTGGCTCAATGAGAACTACCCACATTAGTACCGGCCAATTTGATAACGGACCCGGAAGCCACTTTTCCCAATCTCCGACTCCTGCAGCTTCATTGGTTGGGAATTTCATTTTAAATGGAGTGGTGAAATTATAGCGCGTAAAAGAATTTGGCATGAGGATGGGATGCGGAAATAAGACCATTGTATGAAGGTCGATGTACAAACCCACAGTAAATGATGCCCACTTGTTTTTATAGTTCTAGAACACTCCCTTTAGTGAAGTCGAATCAAATTATCCCCCACGGATCGATAGAATGTCCCCTGAACCCAGTGAGAGGTATACATACTGGCTTTAAGAGGTTTAGGCAGTCAAGGCCGATCATATGCCACTTAGATATAGAATGTCTGCTAAACTCGGTATCAAAAAGCAGCATCAGCACTCACCCAAAAAGTTAGCAATTATAGGACTCGTTATTAGAGTGTAATTACATGATCACCGATTCTTAACGGAGAACTTTATCCTGCTGTCGATAGTAGCCGCCAGGCTAACCTACTCTGACTCTCTGGCATGTGCTTTCGGTAATTTGAAGTATCTGCTCCCTGAAGCCTCGGAAGCGGTGTCGGTCGTCCAGTGACGAGGTGGACTTAGAGCAGGTTTATCGTTTCTTGGTGAGCCTCTAAATGCCTTGAGGGAGGCGTTCTGCTACGAACCCCTAAGGTACCCCGCCGGATAAAACTACCGGTTTCAACTTTCCAAGTACGGTAGTCATCAGTATGCATGCCAGCTGATCAGCATGATATTCGGAAAAGCTTGGTCTCTCTGTCGGATGGGACCTACCGATTTTGAGGTTTCGGCGATAATGTCTATCACGCATTTGGGCATATGCTTTTCGTATCGAAGTCACCAGGCGTATCGTTGTAAAGGGGTTCTTGAAGTTTCCTCGGCTTTTCCATTCTATAACTACCGGAGACCTTCCCTCTTGATACACACAGAGCTATGTCTTACTTAGGGTTTCTACGTAACTTTATCCATTACGGTTTCCTCTTTGGTGATCCGCGTGGTTGCTTTTAAGGATGAACCTCGGTGTCCCTTTAATTTAGCCTCTTGGCGTCTTTCGATTTATGTATTTCCTTTAGTTAATTGGGAAAAGCGGTGTACATTAGTTCTTGGCTCAATACATGTGCTTTCTTTTCGGGGGCCAGCTATGACAGTGAAAGAATGCTATCATTAAACACTATTTAGTCCATAGAAGCTATATTAGTTACGCCGCTGGAACGGTTGGGTAATCCCTTGATGTTTCTCCCCGGTTTTGCTTGAATTCATGATTAACTGTAAGCCGTGTTTTGTATGATGGAAGTCCCAAACTTATCCATGAATAGGTCTACAAAGTCTTTCCAGCAATTAATGAAATTAGGTGGTAGCTTGTGGAACCATTTATTGTTGCTCACGACAAAGCTACTCCAGTCATAATTAGGAATCATAGCTTTGATATGATTCTTGAGACTCCTTTGAATTTTGGCATCCCGGCCATAAGCGTTGACTCGTGTCTTGTCATATGATAAGGGAATGAAGAGGGAATGCTGTGTTTCTTGGGACTGGAGGGGCAATGTCTTTAGATGCAATTGCTGGCTCGTCCGAGCTTGCGATTGGAGCTTTACTATAAACGTCGTTCTTTGTCGTTGGTTGTTCCGTTGATGGGTCGGGTGGCGTACTTTGGCGGTTGTTCATAGGAGACCGAGCGAGGTTCTTTACATTTGCTTATATTATTCCTTGGGTTTCCACCCAGGGCCCGGGGAGGACCGGCCCAAGGAGCATTAGGCGTGGAAGAGAATAGTGGCCTGCTTGATTATGTCGCGTACTTTCTTCGGAGGCTCACGAAAGGGGCCCGGTGATACATATATACATGTTTTTGTCGATGGCTCACATCACAGTTGTAATCCCGTGGAGCTAATATCTTCCACGTACGGCTTGATTTGTGGTATGACATGTTTTCCGGTGATTCGCGCGATTGCTTTGGGCAAATCCCGTGAATTAAATGTCATGAATCTTTTAGCCGATTAGATTTCCCTTGAGCGAACCACGAGGTGGCGCCAATTGATGAGTATCTTTTTCAGGGTCACAGAGGGATGAGACTGGAATGTGGTTCTTGGATTAAATCTACTTGTTCTTAGTTGTGATCACAGGTTATTTACGAGTGATGGGCTACCCGCCAGTGCGGACGAGGATCCTTTGGTTTGGGCCTCGGGATATTTTGAGGTTGAGGCCCCCGAGGTGGTTGTTGTAATGCCCCACTCCTTGCACGAGTTGTTACTCCGGGTTGTGAAGTTGCTCCTTGTTCCATATTGTCTCCGTGATGAAACCGGTTGTTATGCCGTGAAGTCGGTCTCGGCGCTTATTTCCCCAGGCTTAAGTTAGTTCGGGTGTTTTGGGGAGGAAATTTAATTGAACGTATAATGGTCAGTTACATTTCCTCCGAATGAAGGTTTAGCGTAGGTATTTATAGGAAATTCTTGAGATGCTTGATGCCTTGGGGTTGTAGATAAATGTCAGCGAAATACTTAAGGCGCATTAGTAATCACTTACAACTATTAAAGCGCCAAATGCGGATCGGTCTTACAATTAAAATGAAGATGGAATTTTATTTAATGTCATCACATTGTTCATAGGATACTTTTATATTATAAATTACGTTATAACACCTCCAGAAAGGAAAACATATTAATAATAGATGTTTTGTATACTTTTTTTAATTTAAATTTATGAGTCGTATTCATCAGTAAAGCTATAGAATTACTATATATATAATTTAATTAAAGAGGCATGCTAAATCAAATAAATCAAAGTCTTTGTTGTGATGGATCCGAGGAAAGGTTTCAGATATTGGAAAGATACAAACATATTAAAATAAGAAATTACTATTAGTTATTTCCATAATAGTTGTAGTAATTAATTGGAGTACTACAGTTTGATTAATACCAACTAGTACTAATAAAACTGAAGTAATTTTGGGCACGAGAACACACATACTTCCTCAATTTCGTGCCCCAGCTATATGAGACTTTAGACATTCTTTGACGACTTTCCAGCGCTTAACTTGGTAGAATTCAACATTACGTGGCCTCGGTGCGATATAAAAGCGAGCGGTGGATTCGTCGCATCGAACGCGGAGAAAGCAAATTTGTTTTCTTTGGAGCTTAGGCTCCCGTTTGCTTAGCTTAAAATTTAATTCATGTATGATTTCGTATGTTATTTATAACTTTTATCGTTAGGAAAAAAATTAATACCATAAATCTTTCATATTGTACTATAAATATAAATTGATGCCTTACATTATATATCGGTTTAATTCAATATATAATTTACATTACTCATGTCTTTGTCGTTTTATCGTGATACTCCGAGGCCTTAGATTTTGAGGAAAATAAAGTGTTTTTTGTTGTCTAGTGGTGAGTTTTCACCATATTCTTCATGACGTTACTGTAAGTACTCACCGTATTAAATACGTGTATGAGATTACATTGTATATGTTTTTAAATTAGATTTATTATACATTTATTCGATCTTGATTGCGTTTTGTTTATTTTTATTATGAACAAGTTGCGTAATTTTTCCAATACAGTGGAGTATGTGAAGCTTACCGCATTATGGGTTTTGAAGCTTTCTCTCGCCGATTATAAGCTAGCATTCTTTCGGCTGCTCATGAGGAATCTGAGTCAAATACAACTTAAGTTACTCTTTTCCTTCGGGTAGAATTAAATATTGATGGTGACCCCAGTAAAATTTTAACTCCTCAAGGCTTTAGGCATTCACAAATCCCATATGAACTCCTCTTGTAGAAGAGCTTGTCTGATTTCGTAAAAGGGAAAGTTTTTATCCCCGGTCCGAGATATGAATCTATTTAGTGCCATAGAGGCCGACACCTTGACCTACATATTTCTTTGGAGGACTTGAGACTTTCATTTGCCTGATAAGCGTCAAATGCTTGTCGAGGTCTAGGTTCAATCGTCTTTCAACATCATGAGAGCCTAAGAATTTTCGAGTTACCCCAGTAGTGTTATTGGGTTGATGCTCAGAAAGTACGACTTTTCTTTAAAGCTTACGTGATTCTCCTCTAGGATTCTCCAAATGTTCTCCGTGCTTCTTCCTCTTGCTTGACGTATCATCCACGTGGGTTGCGCCTGTTGGTCAGAAAGTGTAATTCACCATCCTTTGATAAGTTTAGCGTTCTTTTTAACTTGGGGAAGGCATTGGTCAACAGTATAATCCATTATAGTGATGAAGTGGTTTTCTTGATCTTCCTTTTAGAGACTTCGTACAATGGCTTCCATCCACGATCTTCAGTGAGGCTGGAAGTAGTCTTTGGAAAAAGCTTTGTAAAGGTTGGTGAAGTACGTACTTGCATTCTCCGTTGCCGTTAGGCGTTTTTACCGTTGCATTCCTTGATTCATTACGGGAATTGCGATGGGCCGAGAACTTCAGTACCACGTTCGCATTGAATATTTGGAGTAGTTTGATCGAGTAAATTGCGATGGTAGGGACTCGGTGGTTCCACATCACGGAAGGATTTCTACGTGTTGTTGTTATTTAAGGAGGCAACCTCGAGTTCGTAGGGACCACTCTTCTTTCCTTTTCAGGAAGCGAGGCGGCTTGAACTTCCCGAGGATCGTGGTTTCGCTGACCCCCGGAGAGTCCCTTCTATGTCTCTTTTGTTTGGGTGGCTCCTTAAAGAGAACTACCCACAGTAGTGCAAACAAGCGTGGAGACCCGAAGCCACTTTTTGATCAGGCTCCTCTCCGTTCCTAAAAGTGGTTAGAATTTCATTTTTAAATGGGTAGTGAAATTATAGCATGTAAAAGAAATTTTGGCATGAGGATAGGGCGTCAATAAGACCATTGTATGAAGAATTCGATATATCCCAACGGTAAATGATACGCTATTATTTACGGTTACAAAATTACTCCCGCGTGAAGTCATGCTCGATATCTGAGATAAATGTAATGTTTGAACCCGATTGAGAGGTGTACATGATGGCTTTAAGAGGTTTTTAGAGGCGATCGACCCGGTCGCTATGCTTTAGATATAGAATTTACATTTGGAGCTCCCGTATCATGACATCGCTTGCTACAAAAAATTTAACAATTCGTAGTATTAAGAAATTCGTCATGGGAGATGCGCCGATCCGCTTCGATTCTTGAATACATTTATCTCTTACTGCATCGATAGTGGCCATAGGTCCCCAACATTAAAAACTCTCAGCATATTGCTTTTGGGAATTTGAAGTATCTCATCCCCCTGAAGCCACTCGAAATGGTATCAATCCGTCCGGTGATCAAGTGGACTTCGAGCCGAACTTTCAGGTTTTATCGTTCTTGAGGTGAGCCCACTAATGCATGAGAGTGTTCTCTTACGAACTCCAGAGATGCCTCCCCCGGATAAACTACGATTCGGCTTTCAAAACACGGATGCATCCAGTATCGTACCCATGATCAGCAACAGTGATAGCGAGAAAAGCTTAGTCTCTCAAATTCGGATAGGACCTCGATTTTTGAGGTTTCAGCCCGATAATGTCCCTATCGCCCCGTTTGGGCTATATGCTTTTAATATCGAAGTCCTCAGCAGGGCACATGCATTGTAAAGAGTTCTTGAGGTTCATTTCTTCCCGTTCACTTTTACCGGAGACGCTTCCCTCTTGGTCACGCTAGAAACTATCTCTTCTTAAAGGTTTCTGCAGCAACCTATCTCATACTGGTTTCCTCTTTGGTGATCCTTGTGGTTCTTTTTCGGGATGAACCTCGATTGCCCCTTTGGCTACCCTTTTCGCTTCTTCCAATTTTATGTAAGTCACCAATAATTGGGACAACTGGTATACATTGATTACTAGCTCGATACGATCTTTCTTCGAGGGCCACAGCTGTAACTTCGTGAAAGAATCACGATCATGGACACGCACCGTCCGTTGAAGGTGATATTAGTTGCTTACCTTGGAGGCTGGTTGGAGTAATCGCAGTGTTTCTCATGGTTTTTGCTTCAAAATCATCAACTCTTCTTCATCCTATTCGGCTATAATGGAAGCCCCGAACTTATCCATGAATAGGTCTACAAAGTCTTGCCATCAATTAATGGAATTAAGTGGTAGCTTGTGGAACCATTTCAACGTTTCTTCTGACAAACTACTCGGGAAAGCCCTCGCGTATACGTCATCCTCACTTGCCCAAAAGAATAATTGGGAATCATAAGCTTTGATGTGATTTCTAGAGTGTCAGTACCGTGTATGTTTAGTTGTGGCGTCGCGAGCCGTGGCATTGACTGGGTAATACCGATCTATATGAAAGAGCGGAAGGAGATCTTGTGTTTCTTGGGGACTTTGGAGGTCGTAATGTCTAAGTGCGGTATTTGCTTTCCTCCGCTTTCAATTAAGGGCTGCTATAACATCGTTCTTTGCCCGAATTGCGCTTATCGAGGGGGTACACATTGGTTGTTCCACCAGTGGGTCGGGTGGAATCACGGTGGTTGTTCTGGAGGCCGACGGGTGCTTTACCGCTTGCCCATATTACCCACCCGGTTGTCCTGTGGGGACAGGCTAGGGTATAGGCGTGGAAGAATAGTCTTGATTATAATCGCTGACACACTCTTCGTGGAAATTTCTGAAAGGTAAGAATCTATATCTCCTATGTTTTGTTGATGGCTACGTAGGTAGTTATAATCCATGCGACTAATCTATCCCCATGTCTGACCTTGATTTGTGGTATGACATGTTTCTGATGGATTCGTACTGCTTTGAACGGCCGTGGTCGTGTCGAGGAATCGTTGTCGATTCTAAATTCGCAGAGACGGCGCAATTGGTGAGTATCTTTTTCGAAAGTTCACACAGAGGGATGAGGCAGAAATGCTTGGATTCTTGAATTAAATCTTTATTTTATATTGTGATCCTGAATTCTTTCTCGAAAATGAGTGTTTAATCGCTATACCAAACAACCTCTCGATTAGTCAAAGATTTAAGTCTTTCTTATATACTACATCATATTAAAGACTACTGATAAAGTCTTTCACATATCATATATTCATATTATTAAAAAGACTATTGATTAATAGCTGACATTCTCATCAAAATATCTATATTTCTACACGGCACTATACCATAACATATTATTTAATATTGCTGAAAGAAAGGCCAAAAATTATTAAACAAAAAACACGTTTTTGCCTGAAAGTCTACACTTCACATTATTTTCCGGCCCTTTTGATATTATTTGGCAAGCTCAATGCTTAAATGTTTGATGTAGTGTTGAGTAATTCCAGATATAAGTTCTCTTTTCGTGATGCGGGCCCAGGATCGGCTTTAGTTTGGGTATCGAGAGATATTTTGAGATTGAAGTGCCAGGAGTGCTTTGTTGTAATGTAAAACAAACATACGGAGTTATTCTTCCGGATTGTGAAGTTCTTTCACTTGTTCGTATTATGCAGTGATGAAGCTAGGGATGGTGTCACCAGACCACGACCAAAATGATGCATTCGCCCTCCCCAATGTTTAAAGTTAGTTAGAATTATTATTTTGATAGACCTATTGAACAGTATAGCAATTCAGATTTACATTAAATCCAAATGAAGGTTTAGCATGAGTATTTATAAGAAATACTTGAGGGTCTTGATCTTTTTAGGATGTAAAGGCAAATTAATAAATCGTCTTAGCGACGATGTGTCCGTGCAATTGGGATTAAAGCCTCTATTCTGGATTGAGTCTTCTAAATGGATCAAGTTGGTCCAACAAGATGCAGCCTATTTAATGTCCATATCACATTGTTCATAGCATACTTTTATATTATAAATTACGTTATATCACCTCCACAAAAGGAAAACATATTAATAATAGATGTTTTATATACTTTTTTTATTTAAATTTATGATTGATGATACGTTAAGTAGCTATAGAATTACTATATATACAATTGAATTAGAGGAGACATAACCATCAAATAAATAGAAGTCTTTCTGTTGTTATGAATCCAGAAGGTTTCAGATGATATTGGAAAGATACCAAACATAATAGAATAAGAAATTACTATTAATTATTTTCATAATAGTTGTAGTAATTAATTGAGTATTGCATTTTGATTAACGACTCGTAACTGTGTATGTCGAGTGAATGCACAGCACGAACTTTCTATCCGAGGTTTGGTCGATGCGTGAGCTTACATAGAAGACAAGTTGTTTCTTTGGAGCTTAGACTCCCATTTGCTTAGCTTAAAATTTAATTAATGTTTGATATCGTATGTAATTTAACCCATCGTTTGGGGAAAAAACAAGTTAATACCATAAATCTTTCATATTGTCTATAAATGCCAAATTTAGTCTATTTGGAAATATATTATCGATTTAATTGATATAATTTTCATTCTTTAAATAATAACTTTATCATTCTTATCGTAGTGCTCCCGGCGCCGATTTTGAAAAAGAAAATAAAGTGTTTGTTGTCCCTCTTGGTGAGGTTTCACTGTCTTCATGAAATTACTTGTTGATTTATTTCATAATTTTTCATATGTTTATTTTAGATCTTAATTGTTTTCTCTACTGCTTGGAGCTGAATTATTTATTCCGTCTTCTTCTTGTTTTCTTCTTAAGTTTTTCCTCAAGTTTGTCAAAAATTAAATCGGAGTCATCCTACGTGAATTGGTTTTTTAGGTTTGAGATAAGCGGTATCACGAAAGTTAGACCGATTATTTTTTGTCAATGACATTCATTTGGTGAAGTCATTGATGAAAGTCTTGTCCATGACATTCATATGTGGTTGATGAAAGTCTTTCCAATAACATTCATCTACGAAAGAGATTTGATTTATGGTTATGTTGTGACCAATTAGAGTAGTAGTAGTAGTACTCTGGTAATTGACTTTACTATGTTGGAAAAGATTAGTTTATTCTACATCAAGTTGGAGTAGAATTTTGTGCATGTTGTACCTGAATTATGATGTATGTTGTAATAGTTAAATGCACTTGATTATTTGGATTTGAAAAAGAATGGCAGCTCCACGTGTGATTCGTATTCGGTTCTCGGCGTGTTCTTTTGCGATGTTTTGGTCTACTTGATGTTCTTCCGTCGATGTTTTGATTTTACGGATACTTTCTTCGTTAGGATGTTTTGGTTTTCGGACCTCGATATGATGGTGCGCTTTCTTCTTTATGGAAGTAGTCTTCCGTCGATGTTTTATTTTCGATTTCGATTTGAGCTACAGATAGAGCCACGTGTGCTTGTCTTGGTGCCCGTTTCTCTATTTGAGTGCAGGGATGTTAGCAGTCCGTCGAATCGGATTTAGGTCGATCGGTTCCGTTTCTTAATCGAACCATTAGTCACAAAGCGGTTTGGAAAAAAATCCCATATACATGCTTGTTCATCGGTCGGTTCGAAGAAGATTCGATTTATTTCAGTTAATTAGATTTGTTACTTAGCCATTATTAATTAAGTAATTAATTCTTATCAATTTGTATTCATTCGATTCTATTCGTAATTTGTTAGCTAGATTTAGGATTTGTTTGGTGTAATAATTTAGTAAAAGGGGTAATACTATACAAACAAATTTAACGAGCGAACGAGTCAAACCAAACTACGAATCATAGTAACGAATCGTAACGGTCACGACTTCTGAGCCGAACACATTTTGAATCTGTTTGGGAAGCGTATGCGGACCAATAATTAACATATTAATCGGTTTGATAACTGCATTAGTTTGGACAATTGGCTCTTAAAATATGGGTCAATAAATTGAAGCCACTTATAATGTTTATTATGTGTGTATTATATTCGGAGAAATTGCGTCACGTAAATTACAAATTAAGTGTAGCGATAGTGCGATTTGAATTAAAATTAAGTGGCATGCTTGATTTAGTCAGGTAATTGACTTTTTATCGGGTTTAGTCACACAAAATATTAATTCCGTTAACAAGTAACGTTTTATAACGTTTGAGATCCAATTTTGAGGGGTGATAATAAAATTTTTGAAGACCTTTTGGGGTTAAAAATATAATTATGAATAAGGAAATTTAAATGCAATGGTGGAGTAAGTGTGAAATGATAGTGCGATTTAATTAAGTAAGCGTATTGCGGATTAGTCACGATAATTGTCTTTTTTTATCGCGTTTAGTCCTGCAGTATTAATTAGTTATGAGTAACGTTTACAACGTTTTAAGGGTCAATTTTTGGGGTGATAATATAATTTTGAAGACGCTTTTAGGGGTTAAAATGTAATTATGAATACTTTTGGACTTTGTTTTTATGTTTTCCCTCAAATATCATGAGCTTTTTTCATGCAGGTCATTCAGGGTTTCTACTTTTCCAGATTTAACAACTTATGCTCACCCTCCTTTTCTTCGTTTCTCGTAGAGATTCTTACAGTCGATATCATTTTTGTCCCCAAAAAGTTTTCTAGTTTCTAATATTTTCAATGCAAAAAACAAAAGAGCAGTCGACTCTAGTAAGTGAAATTAATGTGTAGTTATTGAGTATCTACGATATATGTGTTATTAATTTTAAATACTATGTAATGATAATGCCCATCGCTAATATATAGAATAAAAACTAATCTATCCAAAATGGAGTATTTATTTAGCCTTGATTTGAGTTGAATAATAAAATTCATATTCTAATACAGTATTGAATAATGACAATAATAAGTGGAGAGGATAAATGGCGTTATTCGAGAATGATAAATATTAGTACTTAAATTATTGGATTTACTTGAATGGAAGCGTCGCGTGCGGTCTAGCTACTATAATCGGTACACACTTTAATATGAGTACAATCATAAGTGGAACAAAATCCATGATAAAGACCAATTTAACGATAATGATTGATGATATAGTTGTTTAAATTGATCTTCTTCTAGAATTTTGCGATCATTTCTTTATCACAAGATGGTGACATTTTTAGAATATTATACCCAATTAAAATTTAAATAAAATTGATGACAAATAATTTTGACTGGTGAATCCTTTAATTATTTGATGACATCGAAAGGATCGAGACTTTGATGATTTTCGAGAATAAAAAGCTTGTCAAAATATATTGCGTATTTGTAGAGTGCGAATTTTACAAAACGGCGTACGCGGTCAATGATCAGCGTCTTCTTATTTTTTCTTTGTGAATGATCTGATAATTAGTTTACGCTGTCCGTGCATGTTTTTTAAATTATTTCGGATATCTTGATCTCTTACTACCGGAGCTCGTATGTTCGTTGACTTGCGTGTTTTCTTATACGCCATGATAATATGATATTACAATTTGTAAGTTATTTTCAAAATGTGAATGCGATAAAATTGTCAACCCGTTGTCTAAGTATGACGATTGACATATAATTTATTTTTCAAATTTATACGAATATGATCTCGCGATTTTTTTTTGTCGTCTAGAAAAAATTATATCTTCTCACGTAATAGTAATCATTTTCTTTAAAAGGTTCTCGTTTAGAATATACAACTTGGAGGAAAACTTTAATGAATTTGGTGGGGAAAAAAGTCGTGATATTTGGAGGCTTGTCGAAAAAAAGTCAAAGTATTAATTACATTTTAATCCCAAAGTGCTTGAGAATTATATTATACATGCAAAAGTTAATGCAAAAGCGTTATAAAAGCGTTAACGTTATGAATTAATATTTTAGGGAATTAAATCGTCAAAAAGACAATTACTTGGGGCTGTCTATGTGATTAATAAAACTACTTTGGGGCCAAAATCGCAGTAAATCAGCAGCTTATTGGGACCACGTATACAGTACAAATATTTCATAATTACATTTAACTGAGGTCTTCAAATTATATTATCACTTGCAAAATTGGCCCAGCGTTATATAAAAACGTTCTTGTTAGCAAGGTGTATTTTAGGGATTAAATGCGATCAAAAAGTGATTCACCCAGAATTTAAATCTGCTACGGTCTTGAAACTTCTTTGAGATAAAATCGAGGCAAGTAAATCGCGGCTTATTGGGACGTAGATGCAATTTCATGATCATTAACCATCTATGGCCGTATTCATCGATATTGCTAGTGATTGTTTAAATAACAATTAAATGGATGCTTGAGAACAAGGAAAGGGAATTTAAATAAAGAAAATATAAAAGTACTTCATCCTAATAGCAATTGTAATAATGTAATTGAGGTTTATATATTATTGAAGTTACAACTATCAAATTTGAGTTTGACATGGTACTAAATATTTTTTACTATTTTATTATTAAAACTAAAATAAATATTTTCACCCATTAGAAAAAGAAACATTAAATTCGCATTTAAATAAAAAATAAAATATTTAATGATTGAGATTGATTTAGTAACATGTTTACTAAAAAAACCTTAGTATCACAGTACTTAATACTTAGCTCCATCAAATTCTTCCTACTAGTATAAATAGTAGGTTCAAGTACACAAAGGTCATCCCCAGTTTCCATATAGATCTTCTCCACTTTATATTCCAATAAGAACAATAATATGGCCTCCTCATCAAAAACAATTGAGCAATGGAAGAAACAGACATGAGATACTCTCACCAACAAATTCAGGATCTCAGGCTAAAAGTTGAACAGCTCTCAAGGCAGAGTCGAGCTCGAGCATCACTACCCTTTCTGTTGAAGGCATATTAAATGAGTTTTACACACTGGGGCTTCAACTATTTGAAGCCGAACCTGAAGAGGACTTCCTCACACAAACACCGACAATTACCAAGGCGTTGATGAACATATCACCGAATTTACAAAACGAAGCTTCATCGGATGATGATGGGCTGCTCAAAGTTAAGCCGAAATGTAAAAAAGGATCCCAATCAAGGTCAGTTGATGCCATGGTGAAAAAGGTTTTTGGTTTATATAAACCCCCAGAAGGAAATCTAAAATATCTCCAGGAAAACTTTGCCCCTATTCGGGTTGAGACTCCCCCAACAACTAACATCACTGTCACAGAAGGAAATATTCCGGTAAGTAGTATCCTCTAAAGTCAACGTTTTTTTTCTCAGGATTCTCTAGTGAAATAATAAAACTGTTTTTTTTTTTTATTAAGCAATGAGATAATGTATTTGTCATTATGCTATACTTGTCGGTGAAATAATGTAACTGTTGGTTTATATTGTTTTGATTGTAGAGTGACCTAAATGGTATTATGCTGAGGAACGGTCCTGATGCACAATTTGACCCTGAAGGACACTATAGTTGGTAAAACCCCTAGCCTTCTATAGATTAAAATGTTTTTAAAATGGAATTCCATATTTTTTTCTATATACTCATATATAATAGTTTTGAATCTTTTTATACTCCCTCCATCCCTAAATCATTATCATATTTTGAGAACTTTTACGATCTTGAGGCAGCTTAAAAATAAATACTCTACAATTATTTTCGTGAAAATTATAAAAGTTATATTTAAAATGAAGTATATTGAAAGCTAATCCCCAACGAATCTCGTATAAACATATTCTTTTTATCGGTTAATAAATTAGTAAAGTTTGATCCGAAAAAATCGAAATGTGATAAATCAATTAGGAATGGAGGGAGTAAAATTGACGTCTCAGAAAGAATGACTTGCCTCACTTTCAAAAAATTATACGTCATATATTACATAATTATATCATAACTATTTATAATGTTTACAAAACATATTAGTAAATAATTTTATAAAAAAAAAATGAGGAACGGAAAGAGGTACATAAAAGAGGTTGATCATTTCCATTGACTTGTAGTCTTGTAGCTAATTATGATGGCAGTCGCTTGTATTTTATATTAACACGTTGTTCTTGATTTTGTTGTAGGATGGACGGAGAAAGGCATGTATTTCTCGTCGTTATTCAACATTTAAAATAATACTTCTGGGGTTCTTAATCTAGATCCACTAAAGTTGTATGATTTCTGCAGGAAGACCGAGTTGCACCCTATTTAGCATTAATTCTGCTTAATTAAATTATAAATTAAAGTATTATGATCTAATATATAGAAACTGATCATTAATTAAATTTGTACCAATTTAATACTTTATCACATAATTTCAAAACTGTAGAATAATGCATGTTTGATGTTTCTTATTAAAGAGTATAGTAGTAGTTAAAGAACCACTTGAAGGCGAAGTCATAAATATATAATACATGAAGTTTCTTTTGAGTGTTGACCTTATTTGTTAATCTATGTAGCATGATTCATGGTATTCGTTTCAATGGTGGAAACCCACCAACTTATGTGTGTATCTTTTAGAGGCTTGCGATATGTCTTGTGATTTAAATTTGAAAGATACGAATTTATTAGGTAAGTCTATGAATATTGAGCTTTAAATTATTTCAAATTTCAATCATATATAATATACTCCACTATTCTTAGTACTAGCTACTTCCAAAAAACTTGGAAGATATTTTCAAAAAAATTGATATTCATTCCACTACACATACATGACACACGAAGAAAGCTAAATATTGTACTGTATATGATTAAACAGTTAATATTCGAAAAGTGCATTTGATTAAGAATAATTTAAAGTCAAAAATGATTTTTTTTTGAATCATTATTCCAACAACATTGAGAATAGAGGTTGAACTCTTAAGTCTATATGTACGTATACGAAAATGCACTGGACCTATATTATAAAACATTACTGAAAACTAGTGTGTTGTGGTTTGAATGATGGAATTGTCAATTTAATTATTCTCGAAACTTAAAATGTGATTATATTGAGATTTAAACTCCGACAATTTTCGAGATTCACGATTACCTAAACTGACTAATATAAGGCGTTAAATAGAGAGTCACTTGCACATTTGGTCTCGATAGTGAATCATGTTGTGTTTTAATCCTCAATAGTTTAAAAGTTAGGATTTAGTCTCAGATACAAAGTAGATATGTGGATATGATTTGGTCCTAATTTCACAAAAAATGTTAATTACAACATTTGTGTTTGTGACCAAACTGGGGATTAAATACTCATATAACTACTTTTAGGAAATAAATCCCAACATTTGAACTATCAAGGATAAAAATACAATTTGATCTAACTTTCTCATTTTGACAATTAACATTTAAATAGAGACGAAAATTATGGTGTGATCTAACTATGGCTTATATAAATAATGCCGTCCTATACAGGAGAGAGAGAATTACAGATTTCTTCCTCGATAATTAAATAATTGAACTTTAGACAAAAAATATATTGGCTAATTTACGCTTTCTCCCCTGACTATAATGTTATTTTCAATTTTTTCCCCTAAATTTTCCAATCATGTTTGCTTTGTCTCCTAAATTACATTCCCTTATCTTAAATGCCATCTTTACAGTCAATTTTTTATTTTAATTGTCCCTTGTACATTCAATTTCTTATATCTCAAATGTCCCTTGAATCCTTTTTCCACATTTAATAATACTAATATATAAATTCATCACAAAAAGTAAAATGATTAATGACTATTTTGACTTTAGTAAATAGTTTTTTTTTTTTGAGGAAGATTATTTTATAAGACATACGTGGATCGAGGCAGAGGCATACCGTATGAAGGAGCGAGATGATAAACGTTAAGCTAGAGGCGGCTTGGTTAAGATCATTCATTCCTGCAAATGAATTTGGTTCTCTGACCTTATGGTTGTCTTGTTTTCTTTTTATGAAAGGCCTCAATGGTGTAATATTTATAGAAATCTCAAATCAACATCGTGTGGGTAATTGTAAAGCAATACAAAAGATTTATCCGCTTATTTCTATCAATATATAAGGATTTGTGGTAAAAAAATTGGTTTCATATGGTTATTTTTAACTCCAATGACAACCACAAAGAATATTGTTGAGAATTTGAGATATATAAAAAATGAAAGTTAGAATAACATATGGTAAACATATTTCTTAGATTTAAAAAGCAGAAAATTGAAAAATGAAAACTTTCTTTTGAAAATTTTACTCGAAATTTTTTCTATGAAATGATCTCTCAAACTAAACGCAGCCTTCTCAGTTGTTACAGACACGTCCAAATAGTGTTGGGTTTAGGGGTGAAATGATTATTTTCTTGCCACTTCTCTTCCTTCCCTGCATTTGCGGAGTGTAGTAGTTGAGAAGTTTTATTAGGCGAAAATTATAATTTTGTTAAAAAATCTTATTTGAATGTCAAATGCATAGTGTTGCCCGTGTTTGAGGAAGTTCCAGTTAGCAGTAAAATAGTCATTGTGTCTTTTTGTAATGAATTTGAATATTGTAGAATGTGAAAAATGGGGTTGAGGGGGCAATGAAAGACAAAATGAAAACTTTAGGGGACAAAACAGGCAAGATGAAAATCTTAGGGGTAGGCAGACAAGATTGTAAATCTTAGGAGACAAATTGAAAATAGTTACATAATTGAGGGGATAAACGATGAATTAGCCAAATATATTCTAGAAGTTTAGTTTGAATTTAGTCGGTAAGCGACTGAATCAATATTCGTAACGATTTAATATGTTTATATATTTGAATGCAGTACGGCGATCTATATGGGCACTATGGAGTATTCGCGATTTTTGTGGACATACTCAGAACAAGATTAAATATAGTGGATCAGACCTTTGGAGTTTCAACTGGTATTGCAAAAAATATATTATATTTCACTTTACCATATACCGGACTAGTTTTTATCTTTATTAATGTTTTTGATAAAAAAAATTTCCTCCATCTCATAAAATTATTATTTAATTAAGAATTTTGATGGTTTACAATTTAAATTTTGAGCTGAATTATTTTTCTGAATGATGTATTGCATTTGGTAATGAAAGTTTTGATATCAAATGTTAAACATTTTTAGTTTTATAATTAATATGATAATGCTTATTCAAATCAAATTTTTATGTCTCAATTAAGACATCAAAATTTATTAACTTTTTAATCGTTATACAATCAAACTAGACAACTTTCATGGGAATGGGTGGATTATTAGTGGCTCGGGCGCGCATTGGTTTGGCCAGATATAAACAAATAACGGGGTCATGTATCCCAGATACAATGAGACCACTTGTTATTAGATTTATTAAGTAATATTTTTTTGTACAATGTTAATAAAAACTAAGAAATCATATAAAATATTTTAATTTTAAAACTCAAATACTTTTATGAAAATAAAATTATGCATAAAATATTTGATTGATTTCATTATATCAATATCAAATAAATAACTTATAAAATAATCCAATGAATGTATTTTTTGGTTACCTCCTTTGTATATTTACGATCTAATTGCTTGCACATGAATTTACATAAACTAATTAATAATTTAATTGAGATGATAATTAAAAAATAATTAGATATAGACATGTAGTGGTTATACTAAATACTTGATTGAATTTACCTCAATAACGAAATAAAAGTACAATAACATTCTCAATTGGGATTTGGGCGGATGGTATCTTTTGGCTTTTACCATTCTCAATTTCCTTCGGCTATTATTTTCTTTTTCTTTTTTGAAAAGTGAGGTCCCCCGATAATGTGTGCCCTGTCTAAAGATACTTGAGGAACATGTTAATAAGTCGTCCCCTGAGCATTACATAAACGTATTGATGTGAAATAATTGTGGAAAGTTACGGTTCGTTAAGTTTTTTGTTTATTAATGATTCATTAATGCTAAAAAGTACAAATTAAACCATTTTATGATATATTTTCTTTTTATTTTGGTATATTTTAGGTAATGGGTACAATTTTCTCAACAAAAAAATATCATTAATGTCAATTATATAAACATATTTTACTTTTAGGTAATCTATACCAACATTTAGCAATTTTAGTGCGCATTTTAATTAAATTATAAAATAATTTTGGTACACTTTTTTATTTTATCTTTATCTGAATTTATAGAATTGTGCATTTTAGTAACGTGTGCAACTGAATTTTATAGTGAAATTTGATACATATGGATATTAATAAATATCCATAACCGTTCTCAATGTCATCAATTTATATATTTTTTTTAGTAGTATTATTCATATAAATTTAAAGTTGCAGTTTGATCTCCGTAAGTGGCACAAGAATTGCACTTTAGTCCCCAAACTAACGTTACATTTAATCTCAAGATGTTTAGATTTAGCAGCCGTTTAGGGACAGAGTGCAACTTTTGTGCCGCTACGGAAACTAGCGCTTTCACGATAACACTATTAGAGACCAAAGTACAACTTGATACCATTATCGGAAACCATTTTGACAATTTTCTCACTTTTTTTAAACCTTTACTAATTTTTACTCCGTATAAGGCTTTGATATCGTTGCCATCCTCATTTAAATCTTGGTTCATCTAGTACTAATTGGCATCACGGGAGGACGGCAGTTCTAATACTTATTGATATAGTTTTATTAATAATTACTCCCTCCGTTCTAATTTCTTTGGATCGTATAACAAATTTTCTCTTTTTTTTACTTGATCGTATAGAAGTGATGAAACTTTATCGGCGATAAAGTACTTTTTGATTTCATGATTAATAAAATATTTTTTGATAAAGTAACTTTTTAGTGTATATTGATAATATTAATCAAACTCTTAATAAAGTATTTTTTACCATAATGAAGTAAATTAGGACGGAAGGAGTAATATTTTTATTTGGTCCCCTTATTAGATAGATAGCTTGAAAAAGATTTTTAGTTGATCCTCTGGAGGACATGTTCATTAATTAATACTGGTATCTGAAATGTATCCATGGGCAACTTGAAATAGCTCAAATACATACACAATTAATGACAATTATTGTTTCTCATGCATTGTATGTAGATGTAATTTATGTTACCAAAGAGGGAGATTTAAAGACTCTTGGTATTAACAATTATGAGAAGCAACTAGATCATTGGCTCACTCCACATCCAAAAAAAGATCCTCAAACAAGTAAGTATATGCCCTTCAATTTCTCAGATCTTGTATCATAAACAAAATGTTAAATTTCAGACACCTAAACTCAAGTAAACCTTTTAAATTGAAATCTGAATATTTTAACCTTTTAAATAAGTATATGAATAATTAATAGGAATACTTGGTAGAAGATTGAAGTTACGATTGCTAATGTGAGTAAATTGGAATGATCAATATTAGTGTTTTGAATTAGTGGAGAAGAAGACACCCAACACTTTTTTTTTCCAGTTCAGATGCTCATTTAAAACGTTGAAATGTTCAGGTGTTAATTTAAAATATTTACTTGAGTTCAGGTACCTCTGTAAACAGTGAAAAATTATTAAAAATTAATTAAATTGATTAAAATGAATTAATCAAATTAATTAGTAATCGAGCCTCTAAAAATGCCACGTGGCTAATTAGGGTTCTTGATTAAGTCCTAAATTCAAATCGAACCCTCGATCGAATAAGACTTCAAGTGAAGTTGACGGTTAAGATCTTTCCTCAAAATTTAACGGTTGAATAAAGATCACTAAATTAAACCATGTCGAAGTAAGTATTCGGAAACTTTGAAGCCTATAACTACCCCCTCTATATTTCGAAAATATCATCAAGAAATCATTTAGAAAATACTGCAAAGAAGCATCGAGAAAATGCGAGAGATGACCCTCTGAAATTCTCTAAGTTAAATTTTAGAACCATGACGAAACACGGCTTTGGTGGGCTGGAAAACACATCAAGCGGCCCAAAAATCAAGATTGTGCACAAACACAGTAATTCTTCAAGTTAGAAGCAAAATCTATGAAAGCTGACATGAGATTTTCATGGCCTTCGAATATTCAAGAATAAGCTAAATAGCACCAGATTATTCATACTGAAAAATCTCAAATTTAATTCATCAAGTTCCAGATATAGGAAAGCAAGAATATTCGGTCCCATAAAATTTGGATTTGAGACGAAACCTTCAAGCCCTTGTTTGCTCGATCAGTATCATCAACAAAGTCGGGATGTCCAACCTTCACACTGATCATCACTACAACAATAAGTTGCTAAGGCCGATGTAGTACAAGCTAGAAGCGTACATTGCTTCACAACTTAAATCAAATCCAAGTCAAATCAAGCTAGAAACGTACATTGCTTTACAGCTTAAATCAAATCCAAGTAAAATCAAGCAAGAAGCGTACATTGATTCACAGCTTAAATCAAATCTAAGTGAAGCCAAATCTCACTAAGCCCCACCCTACAACATTAAGTTGCTAAGACCGATGTAGTACAAGTAAGAGCGTACATTCTTTGACAACTTTCCTTTATCCTCCCACGCGAAACATAAACAGAATACATCAAATCAAGTCCACCAAAGACAATTACCATGTCAAACTCTTAAGTTGGGTATATCCGCTTAAATCGTCCCAAAGCAATGAAGCCCAGCATTTAGCAGTACATACGCCTTAGTAAGTCCATCCCAATCAGAGCATAGGCGGAGATCAGTCCAAAACAAATCAAGTCCATCTGATCCAACACAATCTGTTGCTAAGCCTCCCGGCTCGGACCATATCCAAGTCTAGACCAGTCTCAAGTCCATCAAGACCATGACACATATCCAGCTCGTCCCAAAGCATCTATCCAAATCAAATCAAGTCAAATGAAGCGCAAGTCGAGTTCAAATCAAGCTGAGTTCATACCAAGCTCCTATCAAGGCTAAATCAAACAAGCAAGCCAAGTATTTCACAAATCGTGACCAAACGCTTAGGGATCCATAGTTTGGACAGTCGATCCTCTTCGATTTAATAAAACATGAGAAATTTTCTCCTATAGTGAATTTTATTTTTTTACTCTTTTTAATAAATAATAAAATTTCTTCTTTGCATTACAACCTCTATGAAATTTAACCAAAAGAAAAAGAACATGATTTTTTATGGTTTTATATGAATGGTGGAGATCTAAGTCGAAACATTAAACAATTCAATCCTTTTTAATTCACAAAGGAGATGTTTACTTTCGGCTCAAGGCGCGAAAAACCATATTGTATTTACAGAAAAATCTCTGAAGATGGTGTCATGGGTCCTAAAGTAGATATAACAGTTGACAGGCCAACATACATGCACGATCTTTGCATTACAGAACATTATGTAATATTTCAAGAACTCCCTTACGTCTATGATCCGGAGGTATGGTCCATTTTTTGTCAAATAATAATGCTATTCACATATTTGCTTGACAGTATGTTTATTATACTTTCTTGTTTTAAAAAGATTATCTCGTTTTGATATTAACTTTTTTATTTTGATACCAAGTGATGAATAATTGTTAATATATTAACTTTTTGAACTATTTTATGTATTTGTTGTATGTACTCTATCTCTTCCATCACATAAAGATTTGTTTAGTTTTTTAATTGAGATTGTTTCCGATTATTTTAATTTTGGGAATCGAATATTTTTATATGTGTTTAGTCTAATATTTAAACATATATCTTTTCTGATAACAAAATACAATTATGCGTGATAAAAAAAAAAAGTTATGTGTATTAATCAAGAACCTAAAATTTGTTAATTTTGTCCATTAATCCGATCAATTTTTTTTAGAGTTGGACGTAGTATAATATTACATGAAATTTATATCAAATTTCATCAAAAGATCATATAACACATTTAACGTATGTCTATCAGCCGGATAATTTTATGTCAATCAAATTTACTTGAGCTAATTAAAGATTTAAATAAAATTTGGTAATTTTGATCATAAAAAGTCAATCATCAGGACAATTGTTTGGAATGCCGGGAGTATTATTTTTTGGAAATCACTGTAATTTAATTTGATCTCATTTTTCGTAATTTCTCTTTCAGGTAATGCAGACCAGCGATCATGAATGGATTTTTCATTTTGCTGATGGTATATGGCCTCGATATGGATTTCTTAAGCGTAATGCGACAAGTGAAGATAAAATCAGATGGTTTGAGTTTACTAACCAATCATTTTTTGTGTTCCACAACGGTATAGATACAAATAATCAATTATTTATATGGTTCATTTGCCGTTATTGTTTGCTTCACTTGTTAATTGTTAAAATCTACCAGTATTTTATTTTGGATCAAAATAGGAAGATCTTATTTCTCACTAAAATTAATGAGCATGGGCGGAGGGTGAGCAGGACCCACATTTTCTTTTCAAAAAACTTTATTTGAACCTTATAAATTTAAGAAAATATAATATATGATTTTATATGCCCGCTCGATCAATTAGATTTTTCCTTATTTGGCTCGAGTTATTTGACGATTTGGTCCTACGTAGTGGGTTCAGGTTGTCATTTGGTCTTCAATAATTTAAAAGTTGTAAATTGGTCTCCCAATTATCATAAATTTGTAAATTGGTCTCCCAAGCCTGAGGGAGTCAAGATATGTATCGCGCATAACAAAGGCTCATGATTTTGATTTAACACTTTCGTTAGTTTTTGTACTAATTAATTTACAACTTTGTGGCCATTTCGAGGACCAATCTTTCAATTTTAAACCATCAAAGACTAAATAACATCCTCAACCCACTATTTAAGACCATATTTACAATTACCTCTATTTCGTTTAGAGAATTTTTATAAGTTTTACATATGAATCCTTCAAATTTCGGAAAATATTTTAATTTTTTATGTATGGGGCCCTTGGAGAAAAAAAAATCATTTTTGTCTATTTGGCCGTTCTTTGCCTACGATTTCTAAATCTTGGTTCGGCAATCTGCTACTTCTTCCGTCTTAATTTAAGTTGATTATAAAAAAATTCTCTTTTATTATAAAGCGACGTTTCATTTACTTTTTCTATTAGTTGATATCCTTTCCATTTTCTTAAAAATTGTACAATTAATAATTTTTTTAATAAAATACTTTTCTTCTAAATAATTAAATAAATTGAGACAAGTGATCGTTTCATTTACTCTTTTTTCTATTAGTTGATATCCTTTCCATTTTCTTAAAAATTGTACAATTAATAATTTTTTTAATAAAATACTTTTCTTCTAAATAATTAAATAAATTGAGACAGGGGAATATTAATTAAGTACTAAGTAACCACAGTATTGTTAACCATCATGAATTTTTGGTTCTTCTTTTCCTTTTGAATAGCAAATGCATGGGAAGTAGACAAAGACACAATTGTTCTATATTGTTGTATTATGGAGTCAAATACTAAGAAGGACGGTAGCAAATATATATTTCCCGCGGCTTTCCAGAGATACGATATCGCCCTGGATTTTGAAATAACCTGGCCTCAGTTGTAAGATAATTCATAAATTAATTCAAACATATTATTAGTATTATTATTAGGACTCTTCATATTGATCTATTTTCCACAATTGAAGGTACAAAATGACATTTGACATGAAGAATAATACGGCTATAAAAGAGAACATCTCATCAAACATCAATGGTGACTTTCCAAAGATCAATGAGAAATACATGGGAAGGTAAACCTAACAATGTCAATTATATCATGTGATTTATTTCAATTGATATTTTTTCATTTGAAACTATTTAAAAAAAATCATAATATTATTAAAATGTAATCATGTTTAATATTTGTATTAAAGAAAGAATATGTCAATTAAAATGAACGAAATAATGTTGTATATATTATTCATCAATTTGAATGGACCCGCATCTCATTGCCCTTACACCACATATTGCCCTTACACCAAAATTTTTGGGATGATCGAATTATTATTAGTTTACTGTGAGGTTCTTATTATATTCGATAAAATGTTTAGTTGCCATAATTGATGAGAATTTATATAAGGGAGAATTGCAAGCTAAGAATACCACATTTCCTAACAAAAATTGATATTTTAATATCTTTCAAGAAAAGTTACACTTTATATATAGTATCCATCTTATTTTTTTAATCAAAACTATCCGTATCAATATAATATTGTTTTTCTTTCTTAATATGAAAAAAAAAATCTATTTATACGTTCATATCTACTTAATACTCCGTATCTAACAAGCATCTATATAATATCCAATTTGATTAGGGTATCTATCTTATACGAAAAATTGGGTAAAAAAGTGGTATAAATATTAAACTTTATTAAAAAATGGGGTAATAATTGTGATGATCCAACATATACATACCTAAATAGTAATTTTTAGGACTGAAATAACTATTTTGTCTCTAGATATAACACTTAAAATAGGAGGGCAAATAGTCATTTCATCCTCAAACAAACATTATTTGGGTGTGTGTATAAAACTCAGTAATTGTGGCATTTTTCCATTTATATAATTGTTTCATTTAGGTCCTTCCTGGAAATCATTAATTTAGCTTATGAAACATTTTGTACTATTAATTAGGAAAGTTTTATTTATATTCCTTTATTCCTAAATTTGATATATAGCATATCTTTCATTCCACTTTTCCGGTCAAAATACCTCATTTATTTCAAAATTATAAAAACAGGAGCTATCGTTACAAAAAAGAGTGCCAAAATGATTGCCATTGGTGTTCTCTTAACTAAATTATTTGTTTTGATACAGGAAATCAAAATATATCTACATCAGCGAGGTGAATGGTGATAATAAAATAAAATCTGTTGTTAAATATTATCTTGATAGAAAGAAAGATAATCGTACTTATTATAAACGCTTTGAATTTGGTACGGATATATTTGCGGGCGAGGTCGTGTTTGTCCCAAAGAATGATGATATATGGGCAACAAATGAAGATGATGGCTACTTGATAGTCTTTGCCCACCATGAAGTCATAGATAAAGACGAGTTAGTGTTTTCTCCATTGCTGAATTAGTATAATACTTGCATCAATATCATCAATTCAAAGAAAAACGTTTTTCTACGAGGTAATTGTAAATTTGGTCTTAGATAATGGGATTGGGACGGTTCGCCATAATCAGAAGTCTCATCTAGTTATATTGTTTATGATTACTGGAGGGTACAAGCATTGGTCAGGATCATACCGTAGTCATTTGTGCCATTTTTCTGACTAATCTAAAACAATATTATTATCTAGAATTAAAGTACAACTTCAGCCCCACTATCTGCACTCAAATCGACAATTAACTATATTTCTTCAAATTGAGCAAATTGCAAGATTGGCCACTTTTCCATTATTATCATCAATTGAGGATCGCTAAAATCGGTCTTCGCATCGGGGAATCAGTTGCAGCTGCATTCCTCGAAACGATGCTAAATGGTCCATGTAAGTGTTTTATCGTAGCGCAAATGGTCCCTATTCACATCTCCTCAAGGAAATGTTAACGGAGAAAGAAAATTTGGGTCAAAATTGATAATTTATATAATATTTTGGGGAAAAAATATAAATTTAATAAAATTTAACAAAATTGAAATTATTGATTAAGCCAAATTAATTTCTTCTTGATTGTCTAGCTGTCGAATTTATGTTTTTCCTAAAATATCTATTAAATTATATTTTTGGCTAAAAATACCTAAATTCTCTTTCTTCGTTAATCTTGATCAAGACTTAGTGGACCATTTCATGCACTGACATACACTTTTTATTTAGACCATTTACACAATGATACCACTTATGGAAACCAAACTGCAACGATCACCCAATTGACCATTTCGAAAATTCCCTCTCAATAATTCTAACAAATTATGACAGTAGCATATTGTTCCCACTATTATCTAGCTTGTAACAATTGACATTGTCAATTTTGAAAATAATTGGAAGGTGTTAACAGTTTAAAATAAATTATGAGAAAAGTGTCAATTATCTTTATTTGGGCTCTAAATCTTTCAAATCTCCCTCGATCCCTCTCCGAAATCATGAATTTTATTTGTTTAAATATTGATCAAGTAAACATTATGCAGTCCAAAGAAAATTGACTCTGGCATATCATATGTATATGTGATTGATGCGAAAAGGATGAAAAGTGTTGCAAAGCTTCAGCTACCAACAAGAGTTCCATATGGCTTTCATGCTATATATGTAACAGAAGTAAATCCTCTTTCTTTTTGTCTAATTCATTCCTGAATCAAATAAGTATAACACATAAGATTAAATGATTTGAAGTTGATAGATATTACCTTCTTTTCAATTTAATCTAAAAGATTTACCTTTTATATTAAACTCTGGATTTATCTTTCAATATTTTGAAGAAAAAAAAATAAGAATATATGATGGAGGACGGACCATGCATGTTAGTAATGTTGTGTATTTCATTGAAAATAATAGTAGAAATAATAAAAATTATATGTTCATCTTTCAATATTATTGTAATACATACTGTCAAGTTAAACTCATTGTAATGTTTATATAATTATTATCCAAAAGAATAATTTATACTTGCTCTGTCTCAAAATAATTGGTTGTTTTTAATAAAGTGTTATTTTTTAGTTAATGTTATGAGATCTGATTCAGGTAATTAATTAGTTGTAAAGTACTGGTCAGTACTCTATTTTACATTTATCGGGTTTATATACGAAATGTTCTAAATTTAGTACAACAAAAAAGTAAAGCATTTAATAAAGACAGAAAGTAATACAGTACATATATACTCCGTACTATATAGCTTTTGTTATCTCTTTCTCTATTTAACAAATGTCTATATTGTTTGCAGAAAGAATTGATAAACCAAAAGCCATGATTACATAATAAAATTGGGGAAGCATCAAAGTCTTGAATACCTACCGGCGAGATCCTCTTTTGTTATCAATTTCAGTTGTTTCCACTTTACCTTTGTTGTTTGGTTGCATTTCATTTGCAGATTGAAATTGTGAGAATGTTGTTTTGTTATGTAATTTCTTTGTGTTTGTTGACATTGTTTTTATTTTGATGAATAAAAATGTGCCAATTTTGTGTTTGAGATTATTCTTACATGTGTGTATGTTATGTGATTTTTTTTTTTTTTTTGCATTGTATTTCAATATTAGAGATACTGCATGGCTTCTTTTCATATCTAGAAGTTTGATAGAGATCATTCATGTGATGTGATTCGCAATTTTGATTTACGAATATTCTTAAATAAATTAAATCTAATCACTCATATCACTATGTATTTATCAATAAAAACGATATCATTGAAGATAAACTCTCGGCATAATTCAACTGGTAAATATGAGCGAAGTGCAAATGCCGACATCCTAGCCTTTCTTACACGGTATGGATTCGAATACGCATGTTATAAAGAACACGTGGTTGTTATAACGAAATACGGTACGAGACTAGAAATCAAGTAAAAGAATTAAAGAAAAAACACCAAGATTTTTACATGTTATACCAAACACGTGTTCGGGGCAATCCACTCTGACACAAACTTCACCAAAATTTCACTATAAGAGATTTCAAGGAATACAGACAGATGAGCAAACTATACTCCTCGTATACGTAGATCACTACACCCAGAATAATAGAATTACTATCCTTATACTATTCCTAGAATAGAATTATTAGTACACACTATAAAACTTTTACTGAATAGTTGAGTTCTACTAATTATAGCAAAAAACCTACTAACTATAGTAAGTATTATCCAACAAACTAGACCTCCTTTATAGGGTCAAGGAAGCTAAGCCCCAAAGTTTCGATGTGAGAGTTTTACACAACTCAATTCAAGGCATACAATTCCAACAAATTTCCACCTTGACTTGAATTCTCCATAGACGTCAGATAAACTGAAAATCGGATCCTCCAGAAATGCACCAGATGTACTTAGAGTACCAAATGTGCTCAGATATTGAATAGATGTACTAAACTCACGATGTACTAAATGCCGTGATGCGCCAAGATACTCGGATATGCCTTGGGCACTGCGGGATGTGATGTGTCCAATTGACACTCGTAAGAGATAGACAATGTCCAACATCTCCACCTCACATATTTCCTCAACACTGCATCAGACAATGAAAAGTCCAAACATCATTGACCACCCCCGTAAAACCTCTCCACTAATTGTTGATATTCCACCGCTAACAACATTAACCCTATGTGTGTGAAGAACCGTAAAACAAAAAACGTAATCCAGCGTATGCCAATGTATCCCTACTTTCTATCCAACCAGTACTTAAATGCAAGTCATGACCCTCACTCTCCTGCACTGCATCGAAGGCCTTTCTTATGGTCTCCTGCACTCGTCAAGAAATCTCCTCTCCCCAATGACACCGGCCATTGAATACCCTCAACACCAAAGAATATATGACACATGAGAACCGAGTTCCTCTACAAACTGTGAAAGTATGAGCTAACTCCTCCCCATTATTGTACTTTAAAGGTAATCTATACGGTAGCCTCAGACATATTTGAGCTTACCCTATAATGTTCCACCAAAATCCTTGAAGCTACTAAAGCATTTGCCACCGAACGTGATCGAGAAGTGCCCCTCTCCCATCTTTTCAACATCGACCCACAATTTGGTTCGGCTTCCACCTATTTCCCAACACCACTACATAATCCGAATCTTTAAAACGTGCATTCACCAAGTAAGACATACGGCACCACGCTTCACACCTTTTAGAATCACATCCGAACCCCTATAGCATACCAACCTTCACCTTCTCCTAAGAAACTAAACCCCCTTCATTCAATGTACTCGCAGATAACAAATTCGTAATCATGTGAGGCACATGTCTAACCTTGTTCAATGTGCATAATCTACCATCATGTATCTTAATCTTAACTGAGCCAATCTCAACCGCCCGCAAATCAATCATCGTCATCACAATGACGCTTCCTCGGTGGTCGGTAAACACCTCCCGATCACATACGGTATAACTCGAACTGAACCCACAC
This sequence comes from Lithospermum erythrorhizon, assembly GCA_019722365.1. Taxonomy (NCBI): domain Eukaryota; kingdom Viridiplantae; phylum Streptophyta; class Magnoliopsida; order Boraginales; family Boraginaceae; genus Lithospermum; species Lithospermum erythrorhizon. The sequence continues at coordinate 83,910 of JADFUC010001702.1, forward strand.
ATCGATGTAAAATGTATGAGCATCAAATAACTAAGGTCATGTCATCTTCGAAATGCATACCACCAGCTAGCAATAACAATAATACCACTCGAGACCTTTTTTCTCGTTGCACTCCGCCTCCCTCATGGGACACACATACTGTATCTAACTCCATATTAATAGTAGCGCACATTAGTCACTTTAACCCATCATCGGCCTGCTGAAGAACTTCTTCTCCGATGTATCACGAACCTGACTAAGGTTAGCAACTAGTGCACGAACGCCCAAACTACAACTATGTGACAATTTCCTACTATGGATGATGAATCGACTTCATCTAGGAGCTGACAAAGAAATTTAAAACTATTAGTCCTAGTGCACTTTTCTAACATTTAAACTTCTACCACCCATCTCGTCGATGATAATCCAAGGCTCGATATTACTATTATAACAAACACGCCAGTTTGTTATAAATCTAAATATTAGCATTTAAAAAACACTTAAAGGAAAAAATACCAAGATTTTACGTATCCCAAATAAGCTGCAATCCACGGGCACAACCACCATAAATTTTACTATAATAGATGGGAGGAATACAGATTACAGATGAGCAAACTATGCTCTCAGATGTGTAGATCACTACACCCAGAATAATAGAATTACTATCCTTACACTATTCCTAAAATAGAATTACTAGCACACACTATAAAAGTTTTACTGAATAGTTGAGTTCTACTAATTATAGCAAAAACCACTAACTATTGGTGCAAGTATTATCCAACAAACTAGACCTCCTTTTATAGGGCCAAAGAAGGTTGTGTTTCTCCCAAAGTTTCGATGTGGGAGTTTTACACAACTCAATTCAAGGCATCCAATTCCAACAACGCAAAGGGCAGACCTCATACTGGGCTGCTTTAAAGGAAGCTCTCCCCTCGACTGGGCTGAGTACGATCCTACGATTCACCTCCTCCAAGTGAACTTAGGGCAGTGGGACTCGATGGCCGCTTAGTGTGACGATTTCACACTTTTGGTATCATTGAAGATAACATTTTGATTAAGATAGAATTAATTGAAAAATATAACATGTACGCATTTAGTAGAGAGGTCAAAACTATAAAATATATGAAATTTTAAAATGAGAGAAAAATGAATGAATGGTAATGGTGTGAGATCACGTGTCTCATTCTTTGTACCAATTCCTGACACGGATACACTTGTTAGTTTGTGGTAAATAGTTGATGTAAGTGGTCCCCTAATTTTATCGAAATTGTATATTAAAAAGGACACATGGCATTATCATATTAATGTAACACACTTTGTGACATGGGTTGGTACACAGATCCAAGGCAAATTGTTATTGTGCTATGATTTAGTCTCTCAGAACGCTTTTGATCAGATTCTCAGAATTAAACGTTTTTCTATTTCTTTCTCTATTTAGTCTTCATATGTGAAAAAAGTAAGTATCTACCAGAATGAGACTATTTCCAAGGCACACATATTGTAAGGTGAGACTATTTCCAAGGTACAAATACATTTCTTTTTCAAGATTATTTACAAGACAACATATATTTTTACCTTGAAATAGTCTCTCAAGCCCCTTTCAGGCTACTGTGTAGGCACATACTTGTAAGTTAGAGATCGATGGTTCAAACCTTGATCATTAGGTTCAAAAAGAATTCTCTCCCTTTTAGTTAATTACTACTTCATTTAAATAGATATAATTTTTTTTCAATAATAGAAATTATAAATTACAAAGATAGGAAATTATAATATACCAATGGGGGTTGAGTTCATAATAGAAAACTTCGTCTCATCTCGAATTGTTGCATCAATAATCTTTATTTAGTTATGACTCTAATTCTAATGTAGATGAGGCAAAAGTAAATTAACATAAAGGCGCTTAAAACTTGTAGAGAAAATAGAATACTCTTCCAACAAGAGTTGAATAGGATACCTGTTTATTGATCAGATAACACTAGAGTATTAAGTCATTGATAAATAAATAGAGTAAATGTAACAAATTAAGTAGATTTATTTTAATTTCAATTTAATTGAGAGTTTTTGCCTTTTCAATTAAATTGTGCTTCATTTATGAAACTTTTAAAATAGATTAGTAAAGGAAACGTACCATACACGTCATGCATATAATTTTTCAAATACTTAAGAAATACTCATTTACAGTTTCTAAATCTCCAAATGATACCAAAAATAGTGTAAGATTATATAGTAAAAAGTTGAAAATGATGAAATATTTAATTAATTGCATAATCTTATGTGTTAAAAATGAACAAATGCTTAAATTCTCAACATTCTCGTTAATCCATATGATATCAAACATCATACCATCCATATCAGATTTTTTAGGTGGCTCCTATGCCTTAGGAGGCCTCTCCCTTCCTCAATATAATAGTTTTTGCCACATAGAACTAGGTTCTTATAGTTCCCCATGAATTTGATTTGATACCAATTTGTAACGCCTCGCACGAAACTCTTTAATCGGTAACTTATTAAATTATGAACTTGTATCACAAACCACCATAGGTCTTTCTAGTACATTTTATCCTCATCACGCAGTCCTCATATCAACCGATTTGTCCCGTATCGTGATATCTCGTCCCGATCCATAAGCTTACCGGGTAACCGAAACCCGGACCGATAACTTTACGGATAAAAAAATTGTCCCGGTACTCGGACTTCCCGTGAAAAATTAACATTTAAAAAAAAGTGAAATAAGTATCCGAATGGATCCGATAAAAGTATCCAAATTATCCGATAAAAATCCCAAATCAAAAGAAAGTTCCAAATTAATTAACCCCGATAAAAAAGTATCCAAAGTCAGAAAACCCAATTAACAATAAAAAAATCAAACATTTCTATTACCTTCAGGGGTATTGTCGTCTTGATGGTGTCGGCCAAGTAGAGAGACGATGCGAGGGGGGCGTATAGGTTCTAAAAAGCAAGAAAAGACATTGTGATAAGCTATGTTCGAAAGCAAGAAAAAATGAAAGGAAAAGGAGGGGGTATTAGGATCTAAACCAGAAGAATAAGTGGGAAGAGAGGAAAAGGAAAAAACGTGTTGGGCGAGGTGGGGCCTAACCAAGAAAGAAGCAGCGGAAAGTGGAAAGCGGAAAAGGGAAAGGAGGCATTCATGTTGAACAGTGAATCATTCACCGTGAATGAGGAAAAGTGTCGGAGATTTCCAAGTGAGTTGCCCATCATTGAACTACTCCAGGCCAATCACTTTTAACCTCGAAGTTCTTATAAGTTGGGCTTACGAAGAGAAGATACATCTTAATGGTGTGATGACTTGAGAGAAAATTAACGTAAATGGTCCCGATAATGGCAATTCAAGTTGCACTTTATCTCAATAAGCCACCAGAAGAAGTAGTCATCGGGAGTGGCACAAAGTTGCATCTTTGGCCTCCAAACTAAGACTTCAAGTAAATCTAAAACCCGAGGATTAACTCGTGACGTTAGTTTGGGGACTAAAGACAACTTTCGCGCTTACTTACTTTAATTCAAAGGCAACTTCCGTTGGGAAGATTTAATGAAAAATGTTAGTTTGGGAACCAAATGCAATCTTGCAATAATTTACGTACGACTAAACCTGCTACGATAACACTACACAGCATCAGCAAACTTGATGCCAAGATCGTAATTCCATTTCGCTAATTAACTCCATACAAATTGATGTTTTTTAAATCAAAGTTATTCATTATGAAGCTATTGTTCAGAATAGGTTACAATTACATAAAATTTATAGCTATGTAAACGTATCTTTCATCGCTAATTTCATTATAAAAAAAAAATAGTAAAGTTGGGTTAGTACGTATATGTTTAAGAGTAAGAAATTCCAAGTAATGCATTATGAAGCTTTGTCCGAATAAGACATTTAAAATAATTCATGATAATAAAGCTTCGTTAGAAAAAATAAAATTGTTAAAGAAAGAAGTATTTTAATTTTTTGGAATACTCATCTAGATGATCTAAAATTGTCTTGTTTGCCGGCTCCAATCATTAAAGCTACCACACAAATTCCAAATACACTAGTCCAAAGACTACAACCTTATTTTCTGCCTATAGAACTCGTCTTTAGCCATCATAGTTATCAAATTTCACAGTGAAGAAACTATGACAGAAGAAGTGAAACTTTTCAGGAATTGGTCAAGTCCATTTGCTCTAAGGATTGTGTGGGCACTAAGCATCAAAGGCATAGAATATGAGACAATATATGAGGATCTCACTGCCAAGAGTCCTTCTCTCTTGCAATACAATCCTATTAACAAAAAGGTTCCTGTACTCCTACACAATGGAAAACCAATATGTGAATCTCTTGTGATACTTGAGTATCTTGATGAGACATGGAAGCAGAACCCTTTGTTGCCACAAGATCCCTATGAGAAAGCTCAGGCACGTTTCTGGGCCAAATTTGGAGATGAAAAGGTACAAATTTATACACTTAGTGTTTCTTGTGTTGGCATAAACTTGCCTTGGATCCTTTATACGTTTCATGTCACAAAGTCTGTCATATTAATGTGTTAATATCATATACTTTTTAATATACAATTTATCATAAACTGACACATATATCTGTGTTAAAAACTTTATTAAAGTATGATACGAGTGATCTCATACTGCATAAACTACAAGGAGAAATAGTATACTACCTCTAATTTTATTTGGATGATAATTTAGTTAAGAATATTATTATTATTATGTTCAATGAACATGAAGACTAATTAACTTTATTGGTAATCTACTTATGGATAGATGGCAATGGGCGAGATTGAGAAAGTTTATTTATACCGAAGCTACAACTTATATTTACTCATTTGGATACAATTATTAAGAAATTATAGTTTTTTACATATTTATTCTTAATTAATTGAAGAATTATAATAGAGCTTTCATGTTATTCTTAATTAATTGAAGAATTATAATAGAGCTTTCAAGTCTTTTATGTTGGTATACATTCAACTTGATCCTACATAAATTAAACGATTTCAATTTAAGGCGGATGAAGGTTGAGGTTTTGCACCCCCTTATTTTGTAGTGTAGTGATTGAGGAAGGCTCAAATAAGGGCAAAATGATCCTTTCGTCCCTCTAATATTACTATTCTGGTGTGGATGTATTGCTTCCCGACTAGAGGAGTGTTATTTGAGATTTTGCTTTTCTTGAAAGAAAAAATTAATTAATTTTGAAGGTGAAATCACTAACCTTTCCCAAAAAAAGTCACATGACTAGCATCTATTCTCAAGTGAGTAAACTAACGAACATTGAAGGAACTAAGGGACGTAGAGGAGCAATCCTCCCCACCTTAATTTTCCAAAAAATATAATTCTATTAAAGTTTTTTTTTTAAACTATAGTTATTCTTTCAAAAACTATATTGTTTCCCCCCTAAGTTTCTATATTTTTTCTTATAAGTATAGTATCAAGTAATTCGCCTTAACGAAAGTTGAATTTATCGGACAAAAGTATAAGCATTTTCGAAATATATGTTACCAAATGGGACATTTCGAAACATATGTGATCAAACGATACTTTTAACTATTTCTCTAATGTTAAGTATTGATTATCACATAGTTGTGAAACAATAATTTTTTAAAAAAAATTACAATATTTACAAATAACCAACCAATAGGTAGAACATGTAGAAGACAAATAATAAAACAATTCACTATCTGATGTTCTTTGTTGGATAGGTTTTAGAATCATTCAGACAAGTTCTAACCTCTCAAGGGAAGGAACAAGAGGATGCCGTTGTTTCGGTTCAAGAGAACCTAACATTGATAGAGAAGCAATTAGAAGGGAAGAAATTCTTTGGTGGTGAGACAATTGGTTATCTAGACATTGCATATGGCTGGATAGCAAATTTGAACAGTGTCCTTGAAATAGTATGTGATGTTAAAGTGGTAGATGCAGATAAGTTCCCAAAATTGTTAGCCTGGATGCACACATTTTCTGAGGTTCCAGAAATCAAAGAATTCTTTCCACCACATGAAAGATTGGTCTCCAAATTTCAGGCGATGCGCAAGGGGTCCTTAGCAGCAGGAGGAAACAAATAAATCAAGTATCTTTGGTTCATCAAATGGGAATGAGAATCCAGAGGAATGAAATAAAGATATAAATAAATTGAAGGGTTAATTTCTTTGTGCCCAATGTATGTTCTTAATTCAATTTGCATCATCAATGTGTTGAAACAAGTATAATAATTTCCAATGAACAATCAAATAAAAGTTTGTTTCCTTCTTCTCGAGCAATATGAGAAAGAAAGGCACTTGAGCTACCTAACCAAGAAATAGATCGTAGAAGCAAAAAAGAACAATTGGAATATCGAATTTATGGAGAATAATGGCATCCTTCCATTTACCCCGAGCTGATTTTACTTTTCAATTTACATCCTACTATCCATCCATGCAGTAAATTTGAAGGAAATTCAAATAATATGAGGGCAATTTCTTAAGATTACATAATTACTCCACATTAAGCAATCTCGACTAATTACAAGCCCTGGCATCCTCATCACCACCTCTGTCCTCGTATTAGAGTAGCGTGTGCCCGCATGATCGACATTCATACATTCTAATTTGACATACATACTTATATCTTGCAAATGCCCCAACTTTATGAAGAATTGCTGTCTCTACACCTAAGCTGTAAACTATTTGCTTTTCACATGACCAAAAAGATAATCTCCACTAGTGTTCCCTCATTAAAATCTTTACATAAAAGGCTCTTACAACTATATTGTGGTTTATGGTATTCATCAACATGTTTAAGCCAGAAAGAAGAAACCTTAAATGCACATTCCCGTCATTACTACTTCCGTAAATATGTAGTCAAAATTCTTGGGAGTATGGGTCATGGTTTACTAAGGATTTCAATGCAAAATGACAGCAAAGATTCTGTCATGCTTACGATCTTACACGCACCAGGGTGCACAATGAATTCACAGGGCTATCTCTTACAACAGCTGAGATATATCATGAAGACTACCATTGTTCTGTGAAGAAAACAAAAACAAGTTAAGGCGAAGCTTGAAAATTTATCGACTTCGCTATAGCTGATTTAACTTAAAAATTAAAATATCCAAGAACTGAAGTACAAATAAATGGCAACAAGATACTACATACTACAATGTTGAATATAGCTGTTTGTGATTAGAAAAGAAAGGAATCAGAGGCTTCATTATTTATTATTTCTAGCGGTTTATTATGGATCATTCATTTCTTTACAGAATTAGTCTCTTGTCAATTGTATAAATAGGGATGTACATCCATGTAAACAATTCAATTCAGTATATGCAATAATTATTCCCTTACTTGTTTCTTTATGATATGAGAGCCATAGGTTTTCCGTGCAACTACCATCCTCCTTGTTGAGCATCAATGTCGACTGAACTCAACAACTCAGCTACCAAAAAACAGTTCTCTGAAAGCCAATGAGTATGACACAGGGACTCTCCTTTCAATCCAAAAACAAACACAAACTTTTAGCATAATACCATACAGTGCATGACAATAACAATCTGAAAATTACCTCTTATACCGGATGGAAAACTACTAGAATGGGAAAAGTCTGTACAACTTGTGATATACTTAAGAAACAATTTGATGTACTTCTAAGAAAGCAAGCTCGGACTCATCAACATATATCATCTAGCTTGATGGGGAGTGTTGAATGTAGCCGTTAGAACAAGAAAATAAAATATTTCCTTGTGCATATATAATAGCCGTTACCATAGGAAAATGAATATGTATCTAAACTGCAAGCATGAATGATCAAACATTAAAAATGATGAAAACACAACTTTTGAACTCGAAAAAGTTAAAACATATCCATCGAGAGATGACAGATTGTACTCCATGTCACTCCCCTGAGTTGTCCACTTTTGACTTTTTTATTCATCACTTCAACTTTGACCATAGATATTTTTGTTTGTATTGTATAATCTTGATGTATATCAATGAAAAATTACATTTCAAAACTCTTTCCATCGATATATTTTTTATAGAATATTATACAACACAAACAAATATATTTAAAAGGTCGAAGTTCAAGAGATGAAACAAAATTTAAAGTGGCCAATCTTTAATGGGATGAAAACAATATAATTTGGCAAAGACTTTATCAGCTCACAGAGGAGCCCAATATTTTGTTTTTTGTATTTAATTTTCCTTTACTTTTATGAAATCAAAGTATCAAAATGGATATTATAACATTGGCAAAAGAAAATTGGTCTTTGGGAGGAAAAGAGAAAAAAATATACTTTTGGATAGGCTATCATATCATCAATGTTTGATGAAGTCAATTACCTATAAAATTAATGTTTAAGGGAGAAATACAGTAGTCATTTTATCTATTTCAACATATCACTTTCATGCACTTTGGTGAACATAGAGCTTAAATATCAATGTTTGCAGAGAAAGACAATACTCATTTTACCTGTTCACCATATCTTTTTTGCATACCAGAGTTCTTAGCAGATGTAATATTAAAGAAAGACACATCAGCCAGCATGAATACAACATGTCCCCAATGTCCCCTAAGCAGCGTAAAGGGGTCGGACTGCATGCAACCATACCCCTGTTAGGGAGGCTGTTTCTGTATTTATCCAAAACAAGAGTGCAAGACTACTGTCTCTTTCTTGCATTAAGGTAGTTTTAATAGAGCCATTTTGATTTATTTCTTTATTTCCAAGAGCCAAAGATATAAAAATCTTTTAACTCCATAGGACATGGAACATCATCCAGCTTGAAGCAAGAAAAATGATTTATAAAAAAGGTAGCTCATGAGTCAGGGAGGCACTAGTGACAAGAAAAAGATTTTTTAACTATTAAACAGAGAGAACTGAAGTCCTATTACTTGAATATGTGTGACTCCTAAGTTCCTATTATAATATAAACATTAAAGTAAGCGGGTAAATAAAAGAATAATCTTATGCTTCAAAGCAAGAGAAGATACTACATTTAGCAAAACAGTTACTATAAGCAGTCAACAACTCTGTAGCGGATTTTGTGTTAAACAAAAAATTGCTAAACTTATTGTTTTTCGATGAACTTTCCAATGTCATAGATCAGTAGAAAGTTGAATATGAATATTAGATAAATAGACTTTCCAATGTCAAGCAACTGTATAAAACTTGATATGCATCAGTGTTTTAAAATATATCGACATTATTTGTTTAAAGTGCTGGCTTGCACATTAACTTGAACACTGTAAGTCATCAGCTGTTATTGGTAACAACAGGCTAACAATTTCAGAGGAAAAAAGAATCACTTACCACAGCACAGAAAAGTTCCAAGTTCCAACTGTAAACTTGTCTCAGTTATCACTGCCTTGGGCTGCTTCCCTGGAGTACATTTATTGATATCCCGAGATACTTTCACACTTCCTGTGGATTCCTACAAGGGCATGCGAAAATGAAAATGTAAACTTAGATATGAGTTGCCTGAATAAGAAGAATCTGATCTAGATATTTTTATAGCTTTCCATCTACATTTAGCACTGAAGCAATTCCAAACAGCAGTACTGGAAGGAACATTGTAGTATTATACATAAGTCATAAGAAAGCTCAACCAAAATAAGAGTGGTGTACATATAAATCATATTAAAGCATTACCCATCCGGTCCAATCCAAAGAGATAAACTCTTTTCCTCTGAATCTCAACCGCCACACTGGAGCAAAAGATGGTGCAAAAGTCAGCAAAACTGAATACTCTCATCAGAAAAAAGCGGCTAAAAGTAACCTAAGGATCTCAAAAGAATTATCACAGATTTCTGTTCACAGAAAGATAAAGACAGGGGATACCTAATACTCCCTCCCATTCAATTTAATTGACGTTTTCGAATTTCAAGATGAAACTTTGACCAAGACTTTTTATTCCTCATGCTAATAAACTTTCACTATGTAATTAAAATTTTATTTATGGTCAAAGCTTCAATTCCAAAACAAAAATGCCAACTAAAATAAGATTGAATTAGGTACCAAAGAAGATAAGGAACTACAGGCATAAATGAAGGAGCCAAAATACTGCAAATCTGAAGAATAAAATCATGTGGAAAATATCTCATTCAGGCTACCAGGATCAAACTATAGAGATTTGCTTGAAGGGTAGTATCTAACTTAAATAAATAGCACTACAATTAATACAAGAAATTACACTTCCTTGAGGAAACTAGTTCTCGTGTGCAAGTGGGGACACTTACCATCCATGAGCATAACTTTTTCTAAGACTGAGATGAAGCATAAAGAACAGAAACAAGAGCTAGCAATTTACAATGCGGGTTTTGTAATATAAGACATTTGACCAATGAAGATTGAGTAACCTTGAGCTAGGGACCAGAAGATGAGTATATGCAGGGACAACTGAGTGTTACGAGCCAAAAGGTATGAGGCGGATAGTATGCAAGCCTTACCTTTGTGATAATAGAGAAATTTGTTTAGAGATTGAAAGTGAAGTCACAATGATAAATCTCTTCTTCGCAATAGATAAGAAAACGTAAAACTATCGATGGTAATTGTGATATTCGTTAATTTATATCCAAGAGAAGCAATATGAAATCTTTGACATGGAAACAAGGACCCCATCCAACGATTAAACAGAAAAGCATCAAAAAGGGTAAAAACACAAACCAGTGGACATGTTAAACCATATCTTTGGCCAGGCTTATAGGAGTTCATGTCTTCTTGCTCCTCTGATTTCTACAACAATTTCTTCATTTCTTCTAATTCCTTCTCATGTTTCTCAACAAAACCTTAAAGGAAATAAAGTAAAATAAAAATTTAAAACACCACACGAAAAAAGGTGTATAAAATAAAATTTCAAGCAAAATAAGTAATAAGTTTACTCTCAACATTAGACCAACATCATCATTCATAAATACTATAGCATAACTTGCTTTCATGACTTTTAAATTAGACAATAATTTAAACATTTACTCGTTCTTCTTAACCCCTAGCCTTCTTTCTCATCCTGCATCAAAATAAGGTTCCAACTTCCAATGCAGCTGGAAGTGCTCATCCTAATCTCTCTTGAACTAAGATCAATACAATAACAGTTCCGGTATCCATTGTTCAGTTATAATCTGTGACTCTCCAGTCCCTAAAACATTATAAGCCTCAACATGATAAGTGCTCTTGTACTCCTTTAGGGCATACTTAATCCATATTCACTTCCATACATATTATAATTGCACTAAAATACAGTACTAAAATTAATAAATAAATTATACTACCTCCATTCCATAAAAGATAACCTAGTTTGATTTTCAATGTAAAGAATAAACAAATTTCCAAGCCTCAATTGACATGCATAACTTCGATTTGAATCAAATCTAAAACATTAATTATAAATTAAAGTTAAGAAATAACATCTTTTTGATATATGTCAATAAATATAAATATTAGGCATTATTTATGTTAATGTAATGGCCATATACAGTAAGGTACCAATTATCACTACGTGCTTATTTTTATTGTGAAATCTGGAGTAGTAGATAGTGTTTCTGGCTCACTCTTTGGATCGATTTTGAAATAACATACATTGTAATGAGGTAGGTAGGCACAGCCAAGAAGCTTGAGAAACTTCAGATTCACATTTAGAAGTTCGAAGATTTTGATTAAAGTTAGGTTCATTAATTCGAGGCAGACAACTAATAATTATATTTTCTTCATATTTATTATTAAAATTCGAGATTTTTAGATTCGAGCATTCCAGGCAGAGCCGAGCGATTCGGTAGCCAAAACTTTTTGAATCAATCGAACCTCGATTTTTTGGTTGATCAGCCTTTGAGCCTCGAATCCTTGCGAGGTAGGGTTCTTATACAGCAGCATAGCTTTTCTGCACGATTAAGCTGGGAGTCTCTTGAAAGTTATTGAGGTACTTCAATACTTGCAACATATAAAAATATAAAGTTCAAAAATCTAAAGTTCAATAACCATCGAAATTTTAAAACTATACAAACTTTTGAGATGGTGAGAGTATTACATACTGTATAAGGACAGTAAAAATCCAACAATTAATACAAAGAAAACTATCCAAAAATACATGAAAGTAAATAAAAACCTGGTGTTGGAATGTCTGGACAAGGTTAGGAAAGGAAATGGGGAAATGGGTTTTAAGGAAAAATGAAGTAAAAAGAAAATGGTGTATTACATAGGGGTTTGTTCTAATTTGGATACATTACATAATCATTAACTGCAAATACACAACAATTACCGCTTCTTTGTTTGCATCGTCTTCTTCTCTTTACTATCGATACAACATACACCGCCTTTAATTTTCATAAAAAGAATTTATGCATTTTATCAAAACAATGCCATTATTTGAGATTCGATAAGAATCAACATAAGCAATTGTTTCTATTGATTATCATATATAGATACAGGTTGGTTTATTTGTTAGATTTGTTCTCAGAGTATGTGATTTAGTAATTTTGTCTAAAATATATTCATCGTTTTGAATCCAAGTAATTATTAAGTAAATAGCTGAAATTTCTGTCATCATCTGAAATGAGATTCTCATTGAATATTTTTTATATGTAAAATGAATAACCATATAAATTTAAAAGACAATTTCAATCAATATACTATTCCGAACATTCATTGAAGGTTTGGTTGCAAAAAAAATATTAAATTTAGTTTGAAAGGTGAAGTCTTACATTGTTCTTGAAGCAAAATCACATTAAATAAATTCTTAGTAAACTATTTCTCTCCAAAAAATTATTCCTACATTATCGCTTAGATTAAATAACTTGGAATATTGGAAAACTAGCATGTAGAACTTTAACAACCGACTTTGAAGAACACGTTATAGATCTGTGATACGCGAGAAATGGTCAACCGATCTTACATAAAAAGCGGAAATAAATACGTATTGGGCAAACAATCTAATTGTTTAAAAATTCCAATGTCGATGGGCGAAGTCTTTCATTTAATAAATAATTTTTCTAAGTAATTTTAACTTCCGCGTCTGATTCATCTCCATCGATATAAGGTTACATTCACTTATCTCACAAGTGCATTATGAAGATTAGTCTGATGACCTTTGAAGACTACTTATCTTCCAAAAATTGCAACTTGTCGGATGAGCAAAGGAAACAAAAACTCATTTCATATTGCGATATTGTTTCAAATCTTTATTACAGGTGAAACAATTGCTTTGATCAACCAAATATAGATGAAAGTGATGCAGATAGTTCCTCCTCTCTGATAATGGTGAATTAAATGCATTACTACTTTCATCAAAATATTTTTTCTCTGAATTTCTGAAATCTTTTGGGGAAAAAGCTGGATCAGCATTCATTTCGGTAGCAATACTCTTTTATTTATAAAAGAGCATCTGAAAAATCGGTTTCCTACATATTAAAATAAGAAATCAATCCTTTAGAAGCTTTATTGTAATTCTGGCCATCAAATGATAAACTCATTGATTCTTAATGATTTGACTTCACTTCTAATTTGTGAATCACTTTTCTCGGTTTCTGGCGAGTAAGCTTCTCGAATGTCTACCATTTGAAATCTTATGAAACAGAACACTAGCCAATCTGACTCTCCCAGTGACAATGACTTAAGGTCGGAAGCCCTTTTTACATTATCTTTCAGAAATACTCAAGTAAGCAGTAGGGTGCAAAAATTGTGTAAATAGTTGTATAACTCCAAAAAATCTTTAAGCTTTACTAGTGTTGGCGTATCACGAGCTAACTTTGTGCTACTTGGGAAGTATCAAATGCTCTAAAATTTTTTTATCACAAAGTCTTTTTTGCGCACCTTGACATTTCCTTTCATGTTTGATCCGTTATCATAACCTTGACCTCTTTGTTTAATCTAAGTCAAGACCCTCACTTTCAATAAAGTATCAAATAATTATGCCCAGATTTGTATCATTCGGGTTCAAAAGATAAAAATGATTCTTTCACAATAACATTATTTGAAGAGACATCCGCGTATCTCTTAAATCAAGGGAAGTCATTTGCTCTTCCGATTAAGTCGAGTGCAATCAAGAATCTGGGAGAAATACTAGAGCTTAACATCTTCTTGATGATTTCATTTAATCTTAGAAGATAGTAGAAGTAATAACTCATTACAGATATTTATGTCCAAGATAATGAGAATGAAGTTAAATGCGTTTGTAATAAACTTAACATGCTCTTACGGCATTTCAAAAGTTCGAAACTCTTGCTAACATCTATCGAAGCCCAAAAAATTCTCATTACTATTTTTGATATAACTCGTTAGTACACGAAATGCTAGATTTTTTTTGCAGAAATTTCACGGCTGAAACAATTCTTACTAACATATTCTTCAATGCTCCTTCTCCTTTTCAATTGTTTTCCAGTTTTTATCAATTATGCGGCGATTAAATCTTAAGCATGCCATATTCTTCAAATGTTTCACACTTATTTCATGTTAAAATATTAGCGCTAAAATGAGACTAATCCTCAAAACCTTCATTAAGCAATTTACCTTTTTAGGCGGTTTATTAAATAGGTTTGCAACAAAAACAGAATACGCTATCAAGCTCTTTTTTTGAATACATAACCACTCTCTATCACATTGTTCTCCATTTGATAAAATTCTGACATACCGTGAAGATAAAGCAAATCTTCGAGTTTATCCTTAGGACCTTCGCCCAACTTAAGTCAAATCTCTATTAGGACCCTTAATCGCTAAGAGATCAATCATCTTAGAATCTATTAACTTCCCGATTTCTTGGATCATATATACTTGATAGGATTATCAGCGTCGTTCGAGAGGTTAGGCTCGTCATAGACAATATGATTATCAGCGTCTTGAGTTAGGCTCAAATCAAGTGACAACACTATTATGCTCGATATCATTCAAGTTAGGTTCATAAGTAGACTACACTATTATCAACATCATTGACCATATCATTATCAATATTATAAATCATTAGTAAGGAGAAACTTGAGGTTCTTTAACAAAAAATTATCAAGAGCTCCTTTTTTTAGAATTGCTTTTCATATCCAGTTAATTTTTGATTCAGGGCAACATAACTATGACATGAATGCTGATCCAATGCTAGATTATGAATTTATGGATGGAAACAACACAAATTCTTTTTCTTCAAATAATGAACATTCAATTAATTCTTCCTCCCTAATAAAGAAAAAAATAGATACCTTGTCGTTAGTATTCATAAAAATTTAATATATAATAATTATGCATAATTCAATATAAAATCAAAGAAAAATACCACAAACAAAAAATTCAAATTGAGAAAAGAAAAGAAATTATAGCTTTGGTATGTACTTACATCAAATATCCAGTGATGAATGATGAGAAATTAAACAATTGGATTCAATTTTAATTATGTATTTCTCCTATTCTTTTTCCACTGAGGTACTGACGTTTCAATTTTCAAACTTTGGCTGAATTGGATTTTTTTGGGCGTTTAACTCTTTTTCATTTGAATTAGATTTGGCTTTTGGACTTTTAGCCTGATGGCGCTATATTACATTTGAATTAGAGTTTTGTCGTTTGGACCCCTTGATTATTGTCAAAGAGGAACAGTTTAATCCATCAATTAAACTTAGCGGGCACGATACTTGATATTTGGGCGATTCATTAGCTTTGTTCATGGAACCGGGCCGAGGCGGTCATGCTTGGGAACTGAATCGATAATAATATTTTGGTGTATATAATTAGAGAAATCTTTTGTCATTGAAATGCGAGAGATAAGAATAGATTTTGGGATTTAGAGAGAGAAGAAAGGTTGAGAAATGAACAATAGTTTTTAGTTCTGGGTTGGGGTAATTTTGGAAAATTGAATTGGGTACTGTACATAGATATCGTATTTAGCATTTGTGTCTCTAAATTCGTAAATGCTAAATGTACAGTACCCGATTATTGCAAAATTACCCTATATCTATCAAGGGCAAAATAATGGTTCATTTGTGATTCTTTCTTCTCTCTCTAAATGGAGAAACCTGACACTCTTTCATTCTCTTTCCATTCTCAATTTATATTTACGAAAAGTTCCTCCGATAATTCAAGGAAATACTACTTACAAATCATAGAATTATAGAATCACATTATATATAACGAGTAATTAATACCCAATCAAATTGGTATATAAATCACTCGATTAGAAATTATACAAATTAATCCATTTATCTGATACAAAAATTAAGCAAGATAAATAGATCCGTAAGAGTCCAAGCATAAATAAAACTATTTTGAGTGGCCAGTTAAATGTGAGATTAGAAGTCAAGAGTCCCATAATGTTCAAATTGGTTTTGGAATAAAAAATGAAGTTGGCGATACGTTAACATATTAGAATGAAAAGTTAGCGAAGTTTTTTATGGTGAGGATATTCTCAGAGAAAATATATCAAAGCACTTTGTGAAGATTAGTGATAAAATCAATTCAATTAAATGCTACTAGTTCTCTTAGGAAAAATTATGTGATATTTTCAGAGAGATAATTGATAGTGTTTGGATTAGATAGAGATGAGACGGGGAAAATGAAGTTGGATTTTTCTGTTTCGAGTGATTTATAAGGGTGTTTTAGTAAATTTAACCGGATATGGTATATAAGAGTACTCTATATAGTATTACCCTTTTGAATTTACTTACTCATATTCATGAGACAAAGGAATTAACTAATACAGAGTGATCGTTTAAGAATAATGGTCTCATTGGATTGGGGTGAATTGGTAAACTTAATTAGGGATGCTTTTGGTTTAAATCGAGAAAAAAAAGCCGGGCGGGCAATTTTACCCGATTTGGTTGGAAAAAAAAAATGAGACCAAACCGAAATGGTAAGAAAAAAAATCAAACCGACAAAAATTAATCGGTTTCGATTTTAGCATAAACCGAACCGAAACCGACCGAACGAGCCAGGCAGAGCAGGGTATATACTTTCTTCGAAATATTTATATTTGTGATATTTTAGTTTATAACTTCTTTTTAGTTTGAAATCATGAGTACTCTCTATTTTAGTTGGAAATCAAGTATTTGGTGAATGTTTGGGAAGTATACATCGATAATCAATGTTATTATAAATATGTTAAGTAATACATTTGGGGAGTTATAGCTATTATTGTGCATGTGTTTGGAAACAATCCGTTAGTAATAAGCTAGTAAGTAATATACTCGGATGGTATCTACGGTTATATCATTCGTTTTGGTGTGTGTGGATTTAAATTTATGTGTATTTTATTTTAATTTGAAATGCTTGAACTTTTTACTCTCAATATATTATTGTTATAAAACGAAAAACCGACCAGACGAACCGACTAAGCATGAAAACTGGAAGGCTTCAAGCGAGCAGATTAAGCCAAGAGATTAATTTGAACCCGAAATGATTTGTGTGTATTTAGAAAACTAATAGAATCGATTTACTTTACAAAAAAATTGAAAATAATCTACGGAACGAACGAAGACACATCCACTAAAAACATATTAACCTAGGTTATGTGAATAAAGGTGAAACTATTAAAATGTTGTTTGGATATCATTACCCTTGTCTAGGTGAATGTAGGTGAAACTATTAAAATATTGTTTAAAAACTATTAAAATGTCGTCTATTACACGAAATTTGAGGGTATGAATTGAGAATAATGGAGGTGAAACTGACCAACATACATTAACACCTATTTAAAGGCTAAATTTCTTCGAGCTGAACTATAAATCATTTCAAGTAGGCACATAAACATTTCCATTTTAATTAGGCACCTAAGAATGATTTTTGCTTTTTGAACTACGTAAAACGTATTTTGGCTTTGGACTCTACTATAGCATTAAACATAAGGATAAAACAGATATTTTATATATATTACACTTTATAAGGTCATTTTTTTAAATAACAAACACTTAATTGGTTGATATTTAATACATTAATCAATGTTTAAAGTAATTAAAATAAAATGAAATATCATCTTATTATACGCTTTGATCAGCTTTTACCATGGAATAATCCATCTCCCATTTTAGAGGTTATAGGCGCTCTACTTAAGCCCCGGGAAGCCGAACTTCGGTGGCTCTTTGCTCTATCTCTTGAACAAGCTATCTTCACGATATTCGGAGGCAATAGGAGTCATGCATTTGTTGCATCTTTTGCGGCAAGTTTTTACAAATCCTATTAATGCCCAGCCATGTCATTCTTACAGGGGTGATACCGAGTAATTGATGGCTGGTGCTAGAAGGTCTGAGGCGGTGAATGAGTGAAACTCTAATTGCGAGATCACTTGTGGAATTATCTTGGTATAGAGCCACTTAATTTATTTGAATCCTCTAGAGTTGGTTCTTCGTCTTGAGAGTCTTCGGTTATTATTGTTGACAAGGTTCTTCGACTTGCGTCATGCGCTGGTTGCTTCTCTTTGTCTTGACTTGATGCAACCCCACAGGGCTCATAAATCACGTTAGCTAGAAGACTTCAGTTAGGTCGGTGAGAGACATCGGCGAGTACGTATCGACACACCTTATCTTGTTGTGACTCATGCTCGCATGGATCTTTTAGAGCATGGAGAGGAGTTGAGATAAACCTCTTAAAAGCATCTACAATTAGCGGTGACGAAGAGTAGTTAGCTGATCCGCGGACGTGCCACCATGGCTGTAATGCAAGAAGATTTTTATTATTTATAAAATAGGGGTACAAAATTAAACTCACTTTAATAAAGGGAAAATTCCCTCGATTATCTGAGTTTGTCAAATCGAAGAGGATCGATTGTTCAAACATAGATCACTGGCGTTCTTGAAGCGATTTAGCGAGTTTGGAGCTGATTTAAAAGCTGGATATGTGCTCTATTCTGAGAGCTGAATATGTAATGATCTTAATGGGTAGGGCTTGATGCGGACTTGGATATATAGTCGAGTCGGGGCATATGCGTGGCCAGCTATTCGTCTTTGGATGTATGGACTTGATGTTGGGTGTTGGACTTGATCTCATCTATTCGGACTTGATAGACTTACTACAAAGCACGTTCGCGGCATGGGGCTTTGCTTCTAGTACTACTAGTGGGACTTCGCATACATAGTGAATTTAAGGGGATATGACACAAGTGAAAGCGTGGCAAATTTGGATAAACTCGCCTATGGGTGGGGCTTGATTTGGGATAGAATTCGAGTTTTAAGCTATATGGAGTGATGAAATCTTGATTAGTAGGAAGGTGGAAACGTTCCAACCTTGTTGATGATAGTGATCCAAGCCCAGGCAGGGCATAGCGGCGTGTTTGCTTTGGGAGATCCAACTATAAGGGCCAGGCGTTCGATGTTCTATACTCTACGAAACTTGATGAATCCAAACATGAAGTCTGCTCGAAGTGTTAGATTTCAAGATTTTTGAATAATTAGGAACTATAGCAATCACGAATATTCGAGGCGTTCTTGAGAAATATGAGTCGATTCATGAATTTTTGTTTCAAACTAAATTACGTTTGTGCAGTAATCTTAATTTTAGGCTCCTATTTTGGCTACTTGGAGGTGTTTTTTCCAGCCACCACGTGGTGTTTTGCTAGCGGTTTAAAGATTTACTTAGATAAATTTGAGAGAGATCGTTCTTTGTATTTTTACCAATTATTTTTCGAGATATTTTCGATGATATTTTCGAGCAAGGGGGGGTTATATACGCGGACCTTGAATCTTTCTTACGATTGGTGGTTTATTTTTCGTGGATCGTGATGCTTGTAGTTAATGACATTTAATACGGGCCGTTGATCAAAAAGCACAACTTTTGATCCAAGAAAACCTAATAGGCGCCTATTTAATGGGTCCTTGGAATTTTGGATCTTTTAATTATGACCCAATTACAGAGACCTTTATTTTAGAATCCCTATTCTTTCTCGACCTCCTTGTTTAAGTCGTGTGGCTTTTCGAGGAACTTCCATTTTTAGGCCCTAATAGCGAGATTTTTATCTCAATAAAATTAGGAATTTTTAGCCTCGAACCCTTATTTTAATGAACATTTAATTCGGGGCTATTTTCTCAAAAATCCTTGTTCGATCGAGGGTTTTACACTAAATTCAGGGTTTGATCGAAAACCCTAGCCACGTGGCATTTCTTAATGATTCAATTTAATTAATTTGATTAATGCATCTTACTCAATTTAATTATTTATTTAATAAATTTTCACTATACACACAAGTAATTATTTGATAATTACATTAATTATATTGATAATTAAGCAAAGGTTCTTAATAGAGTCCGATTATAATCTTTAAGATAATAATATGCTCACAATTATTTATCATATCACCTTTTTTCAATGCCTAAAAGTATGCTAGATATTCATTCTTGGTAAAGCGACTGGTGGTTAAAGGCAAATTAAGTAGGTAACACATTTACTAAACCCCCTTAACAACGAGTTAGCAATGGAATGAAACTGCTGCGTCTGGCGTCATTAAATTAAAAATGACCGTGACGCCGATTGCCAATCAAATTACTGCTGACTTTACAACCATTTTATTCTTAGGCAAAAAAGAAAATTTGATCCGACTCAAACGGGTCAATTTGTTGCTAACCCGATGCCACGTTTGTGGCAAATATTATCAGAACCTTTGCTAACTCTTTGCCAATCCGTTACCAAGTCGTCACCACATTTGTTGTGTATCATGGCTAAACCGTTGATGACCCATGGTAAGATTCCAACTGGAGTTCTAAAGAAAAGACCACGCTTGTTGTAACTTCATTGCTATTGATATTTACCAATCCATTGTTCGATTTGGCAATAAATGGCAACAAGTGACTTAAAATTTTTAATCCCTTGCAAATCTATTACCCTGTTCTTGTTAAAATAATTTAACTTTCGTTGCAAATGAGCTTGAATGTCATTGCAACATACTTTGAAGGTCGTAGCAAACTCATTATAGTGCTTTGCAAACCCATTGCTAAATTTGAGAATTCTGTAAAAAATGAAACCGGGAGCCAATTACCAATTTCATAACAATGTAATCAAATGAAAAAAACACAATAATATATATTCCATCATCATCTAATGACATTGGATTACCACTCTTGCAAGTTATAAACATAAAGTAACGTTTTTTTCTTATAATTTCAAAACAAGCCAAAATTATGCCTCAACACCATAAGTACAAAAATCCAGTAAGTCATAAGGTAGATTTTGCCAAACTACAACAACGGATACTATTGATGAGAAATATATTACCTCATTTGGTGTTTGACCAATGCAGTTATCAATTAACATCAGTACTTGAACAATATGGTCCAACAAAAATAAAGATTCAAGGAGACTAGAACAATTATTCCATCAATAAATTAAGAAGCAAAATAGAAGGTAAAAAATTATATAAGCAATGAAACATTTTCTATTATATAAACTTGACTCATATTCCAATCTAGATACACAAAGAGCTTTCACTTATCATAAAATTGATATGCAAAAATGAATTAGTATTAAGAAACATGAACACAAACACAAATTTCATAAATCAAAACTTTAATATATTACGTTAAAATGAATCATAAAACTAACATTTCATACAACATCTGCCATCTAGAGTTATAATTCAAAAAATTTGTGGGTCTTCATTTAAGAATGAAATAAAGAATATAAATTTTGGGTGAAATATTTGGGGAGAAGTTTGAAATTTCGGATGAGAAACTTGTTGCACCTATTTTAATCCTTGCTACCCCGTTGTACATCCAAAATTTCGTTGCAAAATTATTTCCATAATTGATTTTGAAAATAAGGGATGTGGAATATGATTTATCACGGTTTTACAACAGTTTTGCCAGGAGTTTCAAGAGTTTATTGCTAAACTGATGCAAAACTGTTGTAGATTAAGTTTTGGTCCTGAACTTTGATGTTATAAATAGAAATGTTATTTTCCATTATTATTACATCTTATACAAGGAACAACTCAAATACTTTATCAATGTACAAACATCATAAAATATTAATAACTTTAAGAAAATATAATAAGCTAACCACTAACATGTTATCCCATCTGAACATGTTATCCCATCTGAACACATAAATTAATGATCACTCATTTAGTTTTTACATGTTTATAGAATCTATGTTAATGGATAAAATATAGATATTGTATAACAACTTTGTTATGAACTTATTATTGTTAATTTGGAAGAATGAAATAATAATTATCACGGATAAGCAACATATTTGCAACGAGAGTTATGAAATCCGTTGCCAAAGTTGTGGCAAATCCATTGCTGAATAGGGTTTCGTTGCTAAACTCATGCAAAATCGTTGTAGAAAAGGTTTTGGTGTTGATTTGACCACTTTTGTGATTTATAGACTTTGATATTATGAAATGAAATGTTATTTATTACTACCATTTTATCAGATACAAGGAACAACTCAAATGGTCTATCGATGAAGAAACATCATAACATCTTTGTAATTTAAAGAACATTTGACATGCCACAGACTAACTTATTATCACATTCTTAATAAGAAAATATTTTAATTATTTTACCATCCATGTTAATGAAAAATAATCACATATTGTATGATAACTAAGTTTTGTACTTTTTATCATAAATTTTGAATAACAAATTAATAATTATCACGGATATGCAACATATGTGCAACGAGTCTCATGAAACGTGTTGCTAAGCTGTTTGAAACCCATTGCTAATTATTGTTCGTTGCAATAGTTATTGCAAAGGTATGGCAATAGGCATGTGCATCCCATTGCTAACTTGTAGCTCACCGGTGGCAAATATGACAATATTGCTTTACAACAACATCAGTATTAAAATAGGCCCAAACAATTTTACAGCATAAAACAAGTTATATGAGTGCAAATAAATAAAAAAAATTAATATCTAAAGATATTTCACAACAGAACACAATAGATAAGAGTGCAAATAAAAAACAATTCAATGTCAAAAGATTCATTATAGTAGCAAAAACAAACACATATATGAGATAAATAGAAAACATCATCTTCCTCGTCTTCAAAGTCATCCCCATATTCTTCAGTCGAAATGGATTGATACTCATCTTCCTCGTCTTCATCATCAGTGCTAAAATCATGTTCATTCACTGGATCTTCTTCTGCTAACTCAGTCATGTCAACCATATCATAATTCTCAAGATCAACAAGATTAGTGGGGTCATTCAAGTCATTGTTTGGTTGTAATGACACAGGTTGGGACATTTCAGCTTCTTGATAAAACATACCTTCCCTTGAATCATCTTGAAGTGACGATGTGTTGGAAGTCACAATATGTGTCATGTCTATTCGATTCCTTGCCCGTGTTTTGCATACAACTTGCCACTGCTTATGGTAAGTATCCTTCGACACATATTCCAAGTAATATACTTGTTGAGACAGGCTAAAATAAATGGATCATCGCTTTTTAGCCAGTTTCTCTTGTGGGGCCAGTTTCTCGAGCCATTGGTAGGTGAATTGCATATTTGTCTCATCATTATCAAACCCGAATACAATTGAACAATATACCCGATTCCGTCCACACCATGATGCGACAATTCCCAAATTTCGAGTTATTTTAAGCCATAGTAGTAAAGTTGACCGCATTGTAAGCAAATCGGAATACTTTACGCCCCAACAGTATTACCACTATTGTTTGTTTTACGCCCTCATCTATGGTTGGTGTCGAAACGGAAGCCATTGGTGTAATAACCTTTATATTTGTATACTTAAAAGTGCGGTGCTGTTTAATGTAATGTCAATCTTTGTGTAAGGTCAATTCTTTTTTCTCTCCTTTTACATTTTTGTAAAGGGAATTTTTGAAGTGGACTTGTTTATGTATACAAGATGTTAATGTTGTGTTTCGTATTTGTATAAATTGCTATGTATTCAAATCAATTTTCTTTTTCCACAATTCTATATTTCTCTTTTTTGGGGATGTTTTGTAGTTTCTATACACAAAACTTAAAACTCCATCCTTGAATCCTTTAACGCTTATCTTCTAGGTGGTCAGACTACTTCCTTGGAAGCTTTGAAAACTCCATCGTGTTGCTTCTTTTTAGCTTTCTCGACTGCCTTACTCAGCCTCTTACGCCCACTCTATAGCGTCTTTAGTACGTCTTTTTAGATCTTAACGGTAGAACTCTAAGTAGCCGGTGGAAAGTATATTCGAATATGGACTCTTAGTCCAGAACACAGGGCCTTTCAAAGGCTCAAGAAAATTGTTGTAGATCATAAACGGTGCTCATGAGATAGTTTTTGTGCACATATTTTGGGTCTTTGTTTGAGACTTGTACACACAAATTGCGTGCCACCGCAGGGAGATCCCTTATTGCCGTAAACCCAAGGTGCCTGCTTCTACATGTCGATCATAAAGCTTCGTACCTAGGGGATCGGAAGCTCTCTAGTGATGTAGTCATAGATCTTTTTTTCCCTATGTTTCAATACATCATCATGCGCTTGGATAGGCGGCACCCTTGATCTTAGCTTTTTTCCGCGTTAACGCTTCTTTTTATGCGGGTCATGATTATGTGGTAAATTATGTTTGCGATGATGATTGGTAATCCACCGGCTTGATGACAAAAACATTGAATGCTTGCCGAGTGTTGAAAGCGTAGAAATCATAGTGATGAAAGCGTTTTGCGGTAATTCATGAGTGATGAAAGCATCTTGTCGAGGAAATCTCTTCTTGTCTGCGTGCAGTGTTTAACACAAAGTCGTGATTCTGCGTGAGTCGATCCATTCTTTATCGTATTCGAGGTCCTTTTAGCAGGAAACATTAAGAATGTGTTGTTGGATTCACTTATTCGAGGGAAAAGGACTAAGGATTCGGGGACTATAGTTTAGGAAATATAATTTAGGGACTAAAGTTCACGGACTATATCTTGTTGGTCGGTCATCGGCACACCCATGAATGCAGTTGGGTGTTCCATTGCAGATACCATGACATCCACAGATGTCCGCAGAATCATGTTCTAGGTTTCTACAATTGAATACGTTGTTGTCAGCATCGAGATCCACGGTGCGAATCGACCGCTTGAATGCCGTCTTTCAAGCGATCATCGAGAGCATTACAAATCTTACGCGACTAACTAAAAATTATTTTTTCAGTAGTGCAAGGCAGACATAAACACATTCAAATTTTTGCTCATGAAGCTTGGTGATGACAATTGAACCAGGCATAATGTCCAGTATCTCCTTCGCATAACTCCATAGTCTAGCAAATTAACGGTTCTCGTTGCAACGTCGAGGGCTTGTTTCACTTAATGAATTCTCCGTATCGTGATGATATTGATTTCAACCTTCATGTCTTCAAAATGTCACCAATGAAATTCTTAAGAGCAATCTTTGGACATTTTGACCTTCATTTACATACCTCCTTATGGGTGATCAACTTGGCGATACAATTGTGGGTATTTTCATGGAGATCCGCATGTATGTTCCTCGACCAAAATCTTAATAGCGAGTTGTTAGATACTGTGACTTTGAACAAAATACATAAAACGCACCCTCTTGGGTACATTTTACCGCACTCTAACACTTGTCATTCTTTAAAAACTTAAGTGGCTTATTTATTTGACTTCACCGCATGTTCACTTATAAGCCTCTAAAATCTTCGGCCTGACCAAATACCATGTTTGGGGACTAAGATTGGATTCTTAAGATACGCTTTATTTATTAAACTCGAAGACCGCCTCTTCTGTTCCTTCTTCTTCTTTTTCTTGAGCTAGATCAAACTTCAACGTCCTCATACCGTTCGTCTCCATGACTCATCGAATATTCAAATATTTCCTCGGGTAGTGAAGCTGATGTTATTGGTGGTCCCGTATGTTTCAAGGTTTTATGCCGTAGGTCAAGATAGCATTGCCTCCTCTCATTCCAGTAGAGATCCTCCGGTGACAGTAGGGACTAGGCGTGGCAAGCAGGCAGAGACGCAAATTGAGCGTTCGAGGGGCCCGGCCCTGATCAGTTCGTATTCAGCCGGGCCCACGGGCCCACGAAGCGGCCCCGATTCGTTAATAAGTATAGACCAGACCGCGGGGGCGGTAATTAGGCCGGGCCCGGCCGATTCGAAACCCACTTGATGTTCGGTGGGCCTTGACGAGGCCGGTTCGAGGCCCGCCCAGGCCCTGTATTAACGTGGTACCATTACATAGCAAAGCGGTACCACGTTAAATTTCCTTTACTAATGGTACCGTTTACGTAGTTAATACATAAATATTGCATTTTCACGCTATAAGCGTGAAATGCCGGGTTCCGTCATGCGGTACCACGTTTAAAGCGGATAAAAGTCGCGATTTTTCAAAGAATCACAACATTCAAACATACACATTCATTCATTCACACATTCGTTTCATTCAAGCGTGAAACACGCCAAACATTCAGCGTTGAGCGTTCCGCGACATTCACATCATTAACAACTTGAATAAAGAAATGCGTAAATAACAAACATTGACTTAAGCGGGAAAAAACATCATACATATAATATGTAAACCACGTTCACTTTCATGTGTTGTTTCTTCACTTGAATTCTTGACTATAAATGGAGGTGGGGGCGTGATGGGGAGAGCCACTCCGTTGTTGAGAGAAGAGATGTTATGCGATGTCTATTAAAGCGCCCGGACATCCCGGCCACTTATGAGATCCAGCATCGCCCGTCATTTCGTTGATGAAATCCCTACTATTTCGGTCGCCCGTGACATCGACATCTCGGCGAAACCCGGTCATCTCGTAACAACCTCTTGAAGTGTCGCTTTCCATTTCTCTGTTGGTTGTTGCGAGGTAGTAGCCTCAATTTGAGACACGGGCCTCTCTTTCCGTACCCGCCATTTCCCAGGAACCCGCTTCTCGGGCCGCCGGGGCTACTGCACCCGTTGTAGTTCCACCGCTTGCCTAGCCTCCTCATAGTTCTCGTAGATACCGACTTCGATCTCGGCGCCCCGTATCCCACAAATAAACCTCAAACTTAGAAATTGCAAGGGCTTTTGAAATCACTCGCCAGCACATTAACCTCGCGCCTCCGACAATCTAGGGCAGAGGCACATTTTCCTAC
The DNA here is from genome assembly GCA_019722365.1 of Lithospermum erythrorhizon. Classification (NCBI taxonomy): domain Eukaryota; kingdom Viridiplantae; phylum Streptophyta; class Magnoliopsida; order Boraginales; family Boraginaceae; genus Lithospermum; species Lithospermum erythrorhizon. The sequence goes on from JADFUC010001702.1 coordinate 110,829, forward strand.
TAACCAACAAATGTGACAAGATCATGCCATATTGTGGCGCTTATTCTTATGTTGGAAAATGTGTTGAGGGATAACGTGGGGTAGTTAACCTCGTATCGGTCAAAAGGCGCCCAAGTTGCGATCATTTGTATCACGCTAAGTTAGGTGCTTTGACTAGTTGTGGGAAACAATGTTCCTTGAACCACCTTGGATACAAACTTCCTCGCCCACATCCCAGATTGTATTTATCACGCTGCTTAGGGTTTGGGGAACCTGCGATTATTATTAAGCATATTAGCACAATCCGTTTGGCTAATTGGCCAGATTCTAGCACCACCCCACAGTGGGATAATCCTGCAGCATGCATTCATCGTTGCCGATCACCAAGTATGCAGTCATAAAAAATTCATTCATAAGATCCTCCTCCGTGTCGTTCCTTGACGCGTTAACATTAAAACTTAAGCCTATCCATAGAATTCGCCATTATCTAGTTCAGCCACTACGGGGTCCATACCCATAGTCTTATAAAATTGAACTACAATTTCCGGATACATACAACTAATGTACAAATATTTGCTAATTAGGCATTTTCTAGAGTGATATTGGAATCACGAGTGCAAATAAGTGTTTAATGGAGGCCTCGTCGAGATAGACACATCGTGCATTTGTTCCTCCCTTTTTCATGACACCCACTTCCACGTGGTCATCCTCTCCGGCTTCCTCGAGTTCCTCCTCGTATTGGGGTTCCACTCTCAATTCACGACACTTTTCTTTCTCTTTTTTCCTCACGTGATGATTGTGCTTGCCTCTTGTCCCACTTATTTTGTTGTTTTTTTGGGGTGCCATTTTATAAATTAAATAATATATTGCAAATAGAAGTATAAAAATAAGTTTATGGGTCGGTATAAAGGGTGTATAAGAAATTTGAGGAGAATTTGTGGAGGAATTTGAGTGAGAGTATGTTAATAATGAAAATGAAGTTCAAAAGTCGCGCTTTATTACGGCCACTTATACGATATAAGCGTGGTACCGTTCGTACTACGCGAGGTACCACGTTGCTTTCTGAGAATATAGCAGATTTTGAAGTTAAGCGTGGTACCGTTCCGCAAACGGTACCCACGTTTAACTGATATCTAAATGTAAAGTTAACCTAGCGTGGTACCGTTATCACAATGCGGTACGGCGTTTAAAGCTAACGATGGTACCATTAATTTTTCTTGATGGTATCTTGGTTTTCAATTCCGTTTAATGCGTATCAATCATAAAAGAAACATAAAGATATTGTATTATTGAAGTTACGTTAATTTATACTTTCGTCTTTGCTAGGAAATTTATTAATTTCATACACTCGATCAAAAATTTAAAACTATACAAATCTATTAATCATCGTACACTATTTCATGCGGATTCTTCTTTTGTCGAGGAATGTATTTCTATTGTGTTGTTCTCTTCATCTATTTGATTTCTTCCTCGATATCGCTAAGATAAAATCCGAACAAATCTTTTCCTTTCGCTTCCATAGGTGTATCCTTATCTTGCATCCGATGCTCATGACGTCGATCCTTGATACAAACACATACTTTGTCGCGCCGAACTTTTGTAAATGCTTGAAGGCGTCTTTGAGTGTATTGGAGAAACCATGCTAAATGCGGATTCACTAGCTATTGTTGACATAGGTATAAGAAAATATTTCTTTGCCGTCTTAGATAATACCGGAAATGACTTCATAGTCCCCGCGTTTATTATATCAAAAGAGGGTTATTATCATTATATTGACTCAATTCAAAGTTAGTAGTTAAATATTGGGTTAACTTTCATTTAGTGTCTTGTGGAAATAGAATTGGATTAGTGTTACCTAGTAATTGTAAAAGCGTTCCTTAGGTGATCATGTTGACTTCGTATCTTAACTCAGCGAGAATATTAAAACTTGTTCCATTTCTACTAGAGAAAGTGCAGCTACTTAGCCCATACGCGGGCCCGATATTTTCTACATGTTATACATATACGTTTCAATTCCATCTTTCATTTTTTTGAACATCAAAACTCTCTTTAGTTCGGGATTAAGAGATCTTAATGCTTAAAAGCCAATAGAGTTTCACATAGAAATTAAAATAAGCTTAATTTAGCGTTAGGATCCAAAATTATCTCAATTGCATATGCATGTGGGATAGGATAGAAAATATTTTAAACTTGTCTTTCCTTATTGAACCATATCTCTACAACATGACCATCTCTATGTTTAGTCATATGAATGGAAAGATTAACGATACATTCTAAAGCAAGATGAATATTTGGTTCATATTGAGTTGAAAAAACTTTAGTATAATCTTTAAATGGCTCAAGAAATTTAAGTAATTCATAACAATATTTCCAATTATTATATGTGAGTGGGGGATAATATTCTGATAGGGCGTAAATCTAAAAGTAAAATGTTGTAATTTAAATCCTTATACATATATGCGAACTTCTAGTAGATCGTAAATCGGGAGTTCCGTCTAGTGTCGCTTGATCCAAAATTAATTTTTTAAACTTTTTTCCCGAAGCCTGACAATTTTTATATTCATGTCTTCTAACCCATGCATTAACAACAAAATTACTTGACCTTGAATTGGTAAAATAAACTTCATCCCAAACAGCGTGTATTCCGTCTTTACTTGACTAATTGAAGGGCATTGAGCATAAAGCATCTAACATGAAAAAGTTCACTAAAATCGGTTTAATAGGCATCTTTAATCTTTCAATTGTCACGTTATTAAGAAGGGCGCATTATCAAATAAGAATTGAAGTAATCTATTCAAACATTTAATCATTAGCAGCGTGCGAGTATACTTCCGAAATTTGAATATTGTTATGTTAGCAATCGATCTAAAATATATAATTCTCCTTTGTAAGACTAATCATGATCAATCAATGGCATGTTACACACATTATATCAAAAATCAAAAGACACCGATATCACTAGTCAAACACATTTTATAAGGCAAATTCATGAAGATTTTACATAGAATCTTTCACGTTTAAAATATTTAAAAGCATAGTTTAAGTAAAAAGTAGACCCGAGGGATACGTATTGCTGAGGATTAACGACATTTTGAATCCATTTAGTGAAACGCCATCCATCACAATGATTAAAAGGCGAAACGCTACCGATTACAAATTTCATAGTTTCGATCCACATATGCCCAATACTAAAAAAAAAGTTTTTGCCGGTTTGGGTATCAATAGTTCCTTGTATACCACCCTCCCCGGTACTATCTTTAGTGATCTTATGACCACTTAAGTGTCTAGCAAGATGACCGGTTCCCCCTTTACCCCCGCCCGTTTTCCATGATAGAGTACTCTTACAATTTAAACAAGTTGCCGTTTGTTTTCCAGTCTCGAAATATTTCCAAATGAAGTTTGTTTTTCTACCGATAGTAGTATCCGTAGCACTAGATTGAGAGTTAATAGAGGTAGTTCATCCATACAATTATCATCATCTAAATTAACAAAATCATTGGACATACTAGCACTATCACTTTTGAATACTTTTCCGAGGTCGTTGTCTTTGCTTGAATTAATTAAGAAAACAAATATAAAGATTTGCCAAAAGTTGATAAATAACTCAGGATAAAATGGAGCAAAGATAAGATCGTTGATTCAACGATTTATGTAACGAACAAGCCCAAAACCACAAGTAATGAATATTGTAATTGCTTCGAAAGTGATTCTTATTTCTTTGGTATTGCTTAAGAATGATTGTGAGTTGTGAGAAATGAAGGGAGGTGTTGCCCCCGCACGCAGACCCTCTTTCATTTGAATTTCCAAGGTAGCCCAGGATGGTTTGTGCGAGGGGTCAAAGCGATTGTCTGGATTTAAGTGAAGCGGTACCCGTTACACTTAAGCGTGGTACCGTTTAATCTAAGCGGTACCGGGTTGATAAATACAAATTCATAAAAAATAGCCGTTGAACTTTAGCATTGAGTGCGATTAATGTAGAAAGCGATTATCTGGTTATGTTTAAAATTTAACCGTTATATATTAGTTATGCGTACCCCGAGGTGCCGTTTACTTTAAGCGGTATACCGTTGTATCACGAGGTAAGCGTGGTGCTAATTCAAAAGCGTGTTCCACGTCGGAAGAGCCTGCGGGCCTGGGCGAGCAGGGGGGCCCGGTATTCGCTTAACGGGCGGGCCGGTCCGGTTGTTAACGGACTGCAGGTCCGTGTTCCAGACATATTCACGAGGCCGGCGATTAAGATTGCTTAAGGGGCCGGGCCGGCCGGTCAGTTGCCCAATTTGACAAGGTAAGCAAGAATATGGGCCATAATGGTTTAGTTAAACTTGGGTCGATTTTCTAGCGAATTTCTCCATGGGTTTTGTTTACCCTACTTCTCTTTATCATTTTTATTATCGACTCGTTATTTTGAGTCCGTTTGTCAAAAAATCATATTTTCTAGGTTAATTCGCTTTTTGGTCCCTATACTATGCGTATCTTTTCTAGTTGGTCCATATACTATCTGCATTCTTTTGGGCATAGTGGATTTAAACTTTTTATCTTTTCTTGGATGGTCCCTATCCCCATTTTTAACAACAATGGGTCCCTATACTATCGGGTTCTGCACAAAATGACTATTTTCTTATTTAAGCTTTAAGTATAGGGGGGCATTTATAGTGAAATATAACCCTTGCTTTTCTTAACTTGCCCCGCTACCGCACTTTTCCTAAACTTTCGTCCCTAAACTTTGTGAACCCTACCTTGTTCTTGACACCCTACCCTACCCATACACCAACCTCACGCCTACTGCCCCCCGCCCCAACTCTTACGAGAGTAAGTATTCGTACTTTCGAACGCGATTTTGATTTATTGAAAGGTGAATCTTGATTGCAACAATTTTTTTCGACCAAAAAAAGTGGATCTTGATTTCCTTAATTTTGATCTTTTTGCATGATTTTGATTCGACAAAAAATTGGAATGAATTTCATTTTGATTACGGAGTAGAAATCTTCAATCTTTAATGTTCGAAATAGAAATCTTGATAGATAATGAACTTTTACGCGAATTTTGTTTCAAACAAAAATTATCATGACATACGGGTAAAATCTCCAATGTTCAAAATAGAAGGCACATATGATAAAGTTTTGGTACTCAGTACATAATTGACGGTTTAATATTCGACTTTTATGGATTAAACAATTTAGTTATTTAGAAATAGTCTTGTAGAATTGCTAAAAGTGGATGGTAAAAGCTGTTTTCTACGATGTCTTGGAAAAATGTTAATAATAAGCTTATAATTAATATGGATAAATACATATACCAAACTCTTTTAAAGAATCTTGTAATATGTTTATGAATATTCAAAATTGTAAAAGGTAATTTTTTTTTTGCGAAAATCAAGATTCAATTTTTTTTTTCTTTGAAATCAAAATTCGCAGTTGAATGCGATGACTTTTCGAGGTAAGGGCAGTAGGAGAAGGTTGTGGGATGGGGTAGAAGGCAGTAGGGTATGGGAGTGCAGGTAGGGTGGGTTGTGTTGAAGAAAAGGTGTAGGTTCTTCAAAAAAGTTTAGAACTAAAGACTGGGAGGTAGGGATAGGGGTAAGAGTGGGGTGTATTAAAGAGAAATATGGGGTTATATTTTAATTATATAAAATATATTCACATACTTTTATGAATTTAATCAGAACTTAAAATAGTCGTTTGTGCAAAACTTAGATAGTATATGAACACATTGTTGTTAAAATTTTTGATAAGGACCGTCAGAAAGATAAAAAGTTTAAGGAGGCGTCTTGAAAAGAACACATAATATAAGGAATGGAAAGCTAGAAAGAATCATAGTATAGGGACCAAAAGCGAGATTAGCCTATTTTCTATTTCTATTTACCCAATTTATTATTTTAATCCCATAAATTTAGTAAATCTTATTTTAATGTCACATTATCATACATGTATAAAATTAGGTTTAATTTAATAATAATACATAATTATACTCTAGTAATTAATTTTAGGCAGATAAAATATTTGAAATCCTTAATATACATGTGTCCAATTTTAATTGGAGGACAATTCGAAACTCTAATCTTCACATATCGTATTGAGATTAACCCAGTGCCACTTATAATTGTGTGATTGATTTTTAATTAGTTGACCCTAAATTAGTTTTTGACAAATTAATTAAATAAATTTCCATTGTTTTCAATTCAATTCGTTTTTTTTTTAAATGTGTCCTTCCCTTATTGAAATGATGAAAGGGCCTTGAAACAATGAGTTTGGCCACCTTGAAAGATGGGAGTCCCATCCAACAACCAAGCTCTCTTGAGTCTTCACTTCACTTTTCAATCGTGTCTCAAAAATGGTACTTGTAGAAACTGTTTCATTCTGTTCCTTGGCTTTTTGTCCAATCAAACAATATTCCCGAATAGACTTCTATGGGGTCCTCTCCAATCGTGAATCTCTGTTTACTCATATCCCTATCTTCTGACTTATTATGATAAATATGAATATTGAGTTCTCATACTCCAACGTATTTAATAATTAATCCAATTCATTTTAAATACTCACCATCCCAAAAATTGGTACTTTTATCAAATTTTATAAATTTTCTATAAATTTTAAATTTATTCGATAAGAAATAATATAAGGATGTGGGATCTATTCGTTTCAATATATATTTTTAAAATATCAACTTTTTATAATTTTCATGCAGTATAATTAGATATAAGCTACGCATATGCATTATCTTGAGCGAAAGTGAAATGAAATAATTTTTTGAAATGAAGGGAGTACTAAGAGTAATACTTTTGTGTTTTGTAATTTTTGTTTTTATCATGAATAACAACTTTTTCCTTATACTATAAATTTATTAAATATCTAATAAAAGATTTCTTGTTGAATTTTTTAAATTGTATACTAAACTATTTTTGTATATGGTATATAAGTATTTGATACTCTTTTCAGTTTCAATTTATGATCATTATGTGAAATTTTTCCTTTGTTTTTACTTGATTATATAGGAATTGATATAGCTTTATCTTGTCTTTTACTTTATCTCTTAATAAAATACTTTTTATTTTCATGATTAATTAAAGTATTTTTTGATAAAATAACTTTTTAGGGTATATTAGTAATATTAATCAAATCCTTAACAAAGTATTTTTTATATTCATGATCAAGTAAATTGGGAGGAGGGAAGTTATCATTTTTAGTTTATATCTCTATACTTCAAAAAAGTTTAATAGAAGGAGCTAATTGATCTGGTGGTAGTGCAGTATAGTGGTGTTGTATTAGTAGTGCTAATTGAAGAAAGGTAAGAAAAAAGAAGTCAATTTATCTCAAATAATTTTTTAAAATAATAAATTTTATCTTGAGATTTTTTTTTAAAGTTACAGTATAAAATTGTCGACTAATACTATAATTCTAAATGATTGATTATAATTGAATTAGATGTTCGTTTTTTACAATATACTATATTTTCTATTTGAGTGAACTCATGTAATGATTGACACATGTACATACTTACTAATAATATATCATATTATCCTTTCATTTATTAAGATTTTTTTTTTTGTGAAATACATAAATGCAGTGGAGGAAACATGAGTTTATATATATAGGGACAAAGGAATTGATAGAGAACAAATAAGTGAACATATAAAAAGTGTAGGGGCCAAGTTACTTTTAAACAAATGAATGTATAATTTTGAAAAATAAATAAGAGAACTTTTTTTTGTTAAGTTAGGAAGGACGATTATCCCCGTAAAGGATGTGTTCGATCCTGAAGTTATAGTGGTAAATGAGGAGACTCAATTGCACTGACCACAATTACACTGACCACTGAGACATATCCCGCGATTTACCTCCTCCGTAATGTGTAAGGGTTGTAACCGCAGGACTCCCACGATCAGGAAATGATCGTTTTCAAATATTAATTTTAAGTTGATTGGGGAGGGGGGCAAAACATTAAATATATTTAATAAAGTATATCTAACGACTTCAAATAAAATAATATTTAAATTTTGTATATCTATTTAATATCATTAATAAAAAATGGTGATAAACACCTAAAAGAGAAATACAAAAAGAATCTATCGATTCCACCATGTTTAAAGTTAACCATACAATTAATAATCTGAATAATGTGATTCATCTTAATATGTGAAATGTCAAAAATCAATATATTAAAAATATGATGATAAACTTATGAATTTGATGCACACAAGCGAAAGAACTACTATAATTCTATAGCAAGAGACAAGACCTTAGAGGTAACTACTGCACCATAACGAACAGTATCAAGTTCTGTAAATTCTCCCTTTTTGCATGGAGGGGTCAGTCTTTTAAGGATTTTGCTGTACACCCCCTTTGGCTCCTCCTCCTAATAGTCCACTGGTAATGCTGTTGCCAGAATCATTGTTCTCTGCTGTCCAATCATAGAAGCCAAATGGATCCAAAGCTGCAGTTTGCTTATTTTCTCTATTATTTTCAAACAAATTATTTAATGGGTCTGCCTCAATTTCCCCCAATTCTGCAAAGAAATCTTCAGAATGATGATAATAAGTGGACTCATCAGGCAACGTAGGCCTATAAGTTTGTGAAAAAGAAGGAACATGAGTTTCCATTTCTACCCTTTTGTCCATTATGTCCTCTTCTTTCACATTTGGACAATCACTAATACTAGTACTATTGCTCTCCTTTTTACCCTCATCATCTTCCTTCAATATATTAGTAGTAGTGTTGGTATTATTACTAGGCTTTTGGTGAGAAAAAGATGATGATGGAGAAGTCTGTAGAGTTGAAGAAGAGGATGAAGTGTTGTTCTTTGAAGTGTGTGGTGATGATCTTGTGGAGCCTGCAAGAGCATTTCTTTGGGTTGGCCAAGGATGGTTATGCTCACAAGTGTAGGTTATGACAAGCATATTTGGGTCTGTTCTGCTTCTTTCTACTTGTTTTCTTGCTGAACAACCCTTTGAGCTGCTGCATCTATAGTAACCCCTGCAATATACAAGGAATATAAATCAGTTTAACATGGATAAAGCAAAAAAGTATGAATGTAAAAGTAGTACAAGAAAATCAAATGAAATGTCATTGTAAGAACATGTAGTATCTACATTAGCCTTAAAAGAAGTAGCAATAAATTAACTAGAGTGAAATTTGTCATTACGACAATAATAATTCAATAGAACATGGCGTATGTATGTTAGTCGAGCTAATTGTTGATTTGGTCGCAACTAGTTTGATCAAGTTGCAGTTCAGTCATAGATAGTTACATTGTTGCATATTAGTCCCCAAAAGTGTCATAAATGTTACAGTATGGTCTCTCAAAGAGTTAATTGTTGCACATTCATCCTTATTTTGAACGTTTAAAACATGGATGAATGTGTAACATTTGTCATATTCAGGGACATAAAACATTTGTGTCACTTTTAAAAATGAACATGTAATAGTGTAACTATCTGAGACTAAACTGCAACTTTATCTAAGGGGACAAAATCGAAAATTACCTCTATTAGCCTTGAAAAGAAGTAGTTTGAATATGAACTAATATTGTATCAATTTTGAGAACCTGTGCGATCGACGAGGACTATTGATCAAACGTAGGTAACTTTTACCATTAACTCAATCCCAAAGAGCTTGTAAATACAACCATGAACTATCTAAAAATGCGATCTCTAGTTTTTAAAAATTTGTAGTTCCAATTATTGTTTTCAGATCGAAGGTTGATGGATTGAGATCCTCCACCCTTGTCAATATACTCTCGGCTACTTAAAAATAGACACTAATATAAAAGTGTTTGAGAATTTTACAATATCTCCTTACTAGATCAAATAATGCAACGAGCATGCAGAAGATATGGTTGTATGCACAATATAATATCATGTTATATATTCATCATGAATTGGGGGAATTTAGTTCAGGATCTATCTCATCCGGAAGTTTTTTTCTTATGGATATCCAAGGTTAAAGGGTGTAGTTACACCAAGACAATATGTGCGTGAGAGCCTAGATAGCATGCTACCTTAATAAATTTTTATCCTAAAAATTCGAGTTAATATCGAGTAGATGAATAAAACTAATAATAAGAACAGTTTTTAAGAATCTATATACTAAAGATCGACTAACTTCACCTTCATGTTAACTAATGCAGGCAAATTAATTACCTTGGGTAAGGAGAGCCTTTGATAGGCTTCTGGCCATACTTTCTCCATGCCCAAAGATCAGAAGGAACCACTTCCCCACTTTGCCTGCTGCTGTTCACCGGTGCCGGTGCCGGTATACATACAACCTTCTTTGCCTGACTCTTCCTATATGTACATGATGTATATGGTTCAATTCATTTAGACCTCAGAAATTTCTAGAAGTAAATGATCAACAATCAGTTTTGTGGTGCATTTGTACATTATCAAGAATGAAGAGCTAGCGAGTCATAAAATGGTAAACTCATCCTCCTACTTTAGTTAAAGGTAACAACATTTCATTTAACGTAGATTCTTTTTTTTACTATTCTCCTTTTTAATGATTTTATTTTGATTTTTAGATGGGTAGGGATAATAAATTTCCTTGAAAAAGATTGACAAATGAAGTTCAGATTTTTGAGACCTCAAAAAATAAAATGGAAAAAGTAGGTCAAAAACCATTATAAACTTTCCACTTGTCAATTTTCTTGATTGATTGAAAAGACCCATGAGTTTGTTGCATGCTTTTCTTCTTAACAAGAAGAATTGAAGGTCCTCTTAAGTCATAAGAACATACATTTACGTAATTTATACACCAATATATACTTTTACTATCTAAAATTTTGACCTTTTACGAGGTCTAATAATAATACAAAATATAATATGAGTGCACTAAAATTAAGATTCAAGTCTAAAATAAATACTTTTAATTAACTAGCTAAGTTTAATAAATTTGATGACTTTAGTACACTATTTATTGAACATATATGATTCTTAAATTTAATGAATTTGCTGACTTTAGTACACTCTATTTATTGAAGATCATTCTTTACTAATATCAACATGTTACTATTAGCATAAAATATGGAACCCAATAATAAACAGCAAGGATCCCAATTGTTAAATCCCAAGAAAAAAATCGCCAAAATAAAATCATTCTCACCTTCGTTTAATACCCGTATTTTGCGGAGAAGAAATCTGCAGCAATTGTGTTTCCATCACATGCCCTTCGTTATTGGAAGTGCCACAATTATTAATCAAATCATTAGGGGTTACTAAAATTGAGGTTGTTGACTTCAACCGCGGCGAGGCGGCTGCTACCACCGGAGCAACCGATAATTTATCGACTGATGAAGTGATCTGATGATAACCCATCCTTGAAAAAATAGTGTTTGTTACATTGTTTTCATTATTTGATATATGTGAGGTAATAATATTATTATTAGTAGTAAAAAAAGTTGGAGGACTAATGGGTGTATCCAAGTCTTGTAGAAGTGGATCTTGCATGTTTGGAAATGGATCTCCAAAACCATCCAATCTTTCTTCAATTATCTCCGAAGAAAAATTTGTGGGGTTGCTCGAAAAATGCCACGTAGGATCCACGGCCAGCTCTTCACTAGAGGTCATCATCTTGTTGCCACTTCCACCACCACTACTACTGCCTCTAATTATATCAGCTAAATCTCCTTCAAACTTACTGCACATGCTTGATTTACAATAACTATGATCTCATTTGATCTTCTTGAACGAATATCTTTTCTCCTTTTGCTACATAGATGAAGGAATATGCACTTTCTTCCTTCTAATTTATTGAATATTTGACTACTGATGGAGAAATAATTGTTTTGACGGTAAGGAAAAGTTGGAAGGGTTTTGAGGAGAGGAGAAAAGAGGAGGAGAAGATTAGAAGAGAGAGAGGCTGACTTTTTACATAAAACCAGCCATGTATCATTACGCAACAAAGAAAGAATTGTATGAAAAATGGTTCTAATAACGATGTGTTAAAGACTACAATAAATGATTATAAGATAGTTGGATTAGTTTAAGGTATGCACATATGGACAAAATCAATAAAAGGGCAGTTTGTGAACTGGTTTTGTGTTCATATAATATTGATTCTCTTTCTTTTTTTTTATTCGACGTCAAATATCGGTATAAAAAATTTAAACTATTAATTATTAATTATTCATTATTTTAATAAATAGCGTGCTATATTATTAGATTCATTTTTAAAAAATAGCTTCATAATATTATTTTCTTATATTTTTTGGAATATATAATTTAAGAATAATTGATAATCAAAGTTCTATCTCGATTTACAAAAACGCCAAATAAAAAAAAATCGACAAAATATAAAACACTATTTTTTTTTCTTAGCTGCTTGATCCATCCGATCCTACCCCTTTTATTTCTCTCTCTTTTGTATTTGCCTTTCAATATGATTCATGATCACATAAACAGTTACAAACAGTGAGTAATGGGTGAAAGAAAAATGCCAATTTTCTTCAAAAGAGAAAGCGGCAAGTTGGCGCATTTCTCGGAGGAACCATTGCTCTTACTAATCATACATTTTCCTACATTCCAACCAAGAATGTTGTAGGGGGAGGGGAGGGCAGGGTGGTACGTATCTTCTACCCGTGTTTGGTCATCCATCTATCATCTATTTACTTCTTCATTATGCATTGTATTATATGGTTGCATGAAATGGATGACGATATTTGATCTGTCTTCAGATAGTTGGATCAAATTAAATAACAATAATAATTTATTAATATCAGATAGTTATATAGTTATGTTGTTACAAATTAGTTTCTGAAAATAGTATAAATAAAGATTCTAGATAGTGGGTACAAGTTACACGTTGGTCTCCAATAGTAACAACTAACGTATCACTGTAATCTTCGATAGTAACGCAATTGTTGCACTTTATTTGATCCCCAAACAACCATTTCCGTCTAAATAAACTTAACGGAAAAATTGTTTCATTATCGGGAATCAAAGTGCAATAATTGTCTCACTATCGGAGACCAAAGTTCTACATTGTATCACTATCGAGCACCAAAGTACTACATTACCACTATTTGGGATTAAAGTACAACTCCTGCTCACTATCTAAGACAATTAACATTTGAGACACTTTCGAGGACTATATGCAAGTATAGAAATATCTAATACCAAATTGTAATTTGGTTTAACTCGGACCGAATCGACAATTACCTTATAAGAACGTTGAAGTCTATTGGCAAACTCGATTGAATTTGTTATGTAATATAATGTTTCAAAGTCATTGTTGTTTAATTTAGTGGGATTGATCATAACCTCATTTTATTAATCCTATCCTCTAGAAACCATTTTTAATTAAAACATCTTGTATATAATTAAATATATAGTCAATAATTATCTATGATTCGCCTCATAATTGTTACTCCCTCCATTTCAATCAAGTGACATTTAAGGAGGGAGTTTTTCTAAGGATAAGTTTTTTTCCCCTCCACAATTCCTGATGAGACTATCTCTTTAATCTGTTAGTATATATCCACTTGTAATTTTCACTATATATAAATAAAATATTATTATCACTTAGAGATCGTTTGGCTAAGCTTTATATATATATATATAACCAATTTATAAGTGACAATGTAATTTATATGTAATTTATAGGTGACTAATTTATAACTGATAATAAAATAATGATATATTTGTCTATTGTATGTAACTTATAAATTGTATGAATTATAAAATGAATTATCAAGATTTGCTCATTTATATCAATTTTTCTATATTTTAGAATATAAAACCATTGAAAGTATAGTAGAGTTATTACTTCTTTTTAACTAAGAATAATTTTGAAACAAATTGTTTAATATATGAAATCCCCCACTTATAAAAGTATGAGTTGTGTTTCTTTTATTTTTACATTACTAATTATTATATTACCCTTATTATAATATTTTCCATTCGTGGAAAAATATATTTCTAAAATTTTGAAAGGGGACTCCTATAAATAAATTCAATAATTAATGTTTCCTAAATTTTTGCCTAAACATTCCATAACAATTCAAAAAATAGTCAGAGTTAACTAACATCTTATCATACGTGAAAGAGTTTTACCACTTTCATGTATGCTAATTACAATATGTTCATTATCAATATTTTGATCCAGTTATATAAAAAAATACTCAACATCTTTAGCACAAGACAAAAGTGTTTGATATAATACTGTCTTTGATTTTTTTAATTTTATCATAACAATAAGTAAATTTCATTTTAATCCCATGAATTAGTCTACTCATACTAAATTTTTTTAGTAATAATTATTCAATTTTAAATTGAAAAACAATTTTTCTAATCCAAAAAATTGCTATTAAAGAATATATATCTAAATTATATATTATGTGATATTTTGTATTATATTTCAATAATTGAAAAAAAAGTGTCAAGTTACATATCTAATACTCCCTCCATCCCCATTAGATCGCTAGCGTTTAAATTCTCGTGATTTTCATAAATTAAATGTTAAATTCAAATATTTTTATTTATGTTGTATAATATTTAGTGAAAATAATCAAATAATAATATTTTCAATGTACTTTAATATTGACATTAAATTTTATTCAAATCAAAATTATGTTTGTAGACGGTGGAATTTTAATTAATGAAATTTATTTTTATGGATTTATTAATTTAATTAATTTTCAACCGATCACACGATTACACGTGTTGATTAGGGTTCACCCGAGCTTCCGAATTAAAATCAAGCCAGACAAAAATAGTAGGGTTCCTAGGATTCAAGGACTCTATATTAATTTTAGGTTAAAATTAAGGTTTTACATTAAATAAACCTAATTTTAAACCTAGAATAGGGTTTCCGAAAGACACGAGGCTTAAATGAATACAACAAGGAAGTGTCAAGGTCAATAAATGAATTGATTTTTGACCTAGAAAACCTCAAAATAGGCGTCTAACCCTATTTCTTGAAGGATAAGCCATGTAAAATGCCCGACGGTCCAGATCATGCCTCAGAAATCAATCTGGCCAAGATCACGATCCGTCTCCGAAATGAACCAACCAATCTAATCGTATGAAAGCCTATAAATACCCTCAGATAAAATCGGGAAAAAATTGCCGGGAAGAAAAAGCAAGTGCAAAAAGGTGTAGTGTTCTCGCGTAAGTTTCTCGAAAGAAAATCAACAGGACACCAAATATCTCCAACTTGAAGATTTAAAGGGAAAGAAGATCTGGTGACACCGGTAGCTACCCCTTCCAACGTATACATCTACCCTCCAAGTCAAGATTCAAAGGGGGAGTCGACAACCCGTAAACTCCAATAGATAAGAGCCTACCCTCCCAACAAGCCGCTAAGGCCTCGCACCAAACAAATCAAGGATAGATCAACTACTAAGGCCACTACCTTTACATCAACAGACACCAAACATATCACCAAAAGTGAAAGGCGCTGACCATCCTACAAGTTGATGAGAAGCTGAGCTGCCCACCCAACACCCAAGTCAAGCTACAAGAGATACGCTGCTAAGGCCCCTGCACCAAATCAAGTTAGAGCTAGATCACGCCATCAAGGTCCCTACTCTACATCTAACACTGCACAATGTTAGCTTTAAAGCCCCTATTGTCAGTAGAACTCACCGATGCTATTAGAAGGTTCAAGTTCACAAGAGATCACGCCAATCTCCTAACTAGTCCAACCACACAAAGACAAAGTTCTGCCACATCCCGGCGGACACATATCCAAGTCATCACATCAAGTCCCACCACAAGTGACATATCCACAACATGGTCAAGCATCCATGCAGCACTTCACATATCGAAACAAAGCAAGAACTCACACAAATTTACCTATCTAGTCGCGCTGGAGAGTCCAAGTCCCACCATCCAAATTTCACATCTCAAGGATCCAAGTTCAAGACAACGATCGAGGCCACACAAGTACACGGGATCAAGGTCACAAAGCCACACCTCGTTCGTAATTCATATCTTAAGTCAAGACTCCAATCTCCGGCCCCGGCCTGTGACATATATCCACCTCAAGATCCAAGCTCCAATCAGCACGAGTCCATATCAAGCCAAGCCATTGTAGACGCCAAAGATACGTAGTAGATAACTGCATCGATAGTCGAACCTCAACCATTTGATAAACTTTTTCTTTTGTACCAGCGAAGCATTTCTCCAAGTGGTTTTATTCAAGCGGATTATAAATAATAAAATCTTTCTTCGCGATACAAATCTTGGCACGCCCGGTGGGACTATCTCTACTCCTCGTCACTCCCCGACTTAGAAGCCCCTAACACAACTGAGGTCTCCAGCTCCAACATACTGCCAGGAGCCTTAGAAGCAACATCGGTACCACCCGCAGCAACCAGCGCCCATATACATCCTGAAACGACACGTCCCACATGCGAAAGGGACATTGAATACCTTGAAAGTCAAGCCTACTCAACCGCGTACTTCATCACCATCCAAATTCCGCGATTCTACACCCAACTCATTCTACACCCAAATTTCATCCACGGAAAGAAGCCATCTGCATACGGGTCACACGGTACCCCGATGCATTCCTAAGATATTTGTCACATTTATGGGAATCACCACCACAGGAGCGTATAGCCTCTAACAAAGATCATGGAATATTACGGCTAAACACACAACGCCAAGAAAGAGTCATTCTCTCTCACACGCGTAAAAGATACTGATCAAGCAGCATGTGACAAGCTACAGCGCATTTAGAACCACACCTCCTAAGAGGCGCTAACGCTCAAAGGATGCGCCGGAGACACCTCGCACCCCACCATACCAAAGCTCAAGTACGTCCCTACGGACTAAGAAGAAAGGGCGGCATCTATGTATTTCACCGAATGTGGAACCATACTAGTCGCATAACTAAGGGAGTTCATATTAGGGGGAAATCAAAGACACCCAAGATGAAGCAGCTCATTCATACTCCTACGTCAAACCTTACATCTCACACATAGATAGGTTGAAAATGCCCCAGGGCTATCAACCCCCAAAGTTGTAGCAGTTTGATGGCATTGAACCCCAAGTAGCCGTGACTAACGAATCGGGCCGCCCGGCCCCTTAATCTAACCAACCGGCCGCCCGGTAACATAGCCGACGGGCCCGAGGCCCCTTAATTCAATGTACCGCCCCTATTCGCCCGAGGCCCACTTTTAAAAGTGGGCTCGACGCAAGTTTAACGTGGTACCGCTTTCATACGAATCTGCACTAATGCTTGCCCTTTATAATAAATTAATAATAATGCATTTCCGACTCATTTTTCTCGAACAATGCTGGCATCAAGTATTTTAAACGGTACTAATGCTTGTTAAACTAACGGCTAGTTTTGTAACGCCTATATTGCAATAACGGCTATTTCAGATGAATAAACGCGTAACGCTTCGATTTAAACGGTACCACGTTTATTACCAACGGCTATATAACGGCTATTTTGAAATAAACGTGGTACCGTTTAAATCAAACGCTACTAATGCTTAGTACTAAATAGCCGCTATATAGTTGCTGCAATAAACGTGGTACCGCTTTTTAAATAAAAACGTTACCACGCTTATTGCTTGCGTAAAAGTCAAAAAACCACGGAGAGGCCTATAAAAGTGATAATACCTTTCCTTCATTTCACACCACAATCATTTGTAAGCAAACTCAAAGCAATAACAAGCAATCTCAAAATCTAATATCAAGAATTATATCAAATTTGGGCGATTCTATCCAAGGGCTTGTTCATTCCAATCTACAATCTACAATCCTACATTGCTCCATCTCCGTTCGGCATATTTACCAACTTCTTATAAATTGTGATATTTTTGTTTTAAATTAATGGCATCAAACGCACTTTGGCAAAATGTTCAAAGCTACACAAGCAGATGCCTATGTCTAATGATTATGTTAATTTAGAGGATGATAATCGTATGGATGAACTACCCATTATTAACTCTCAATCTAGTGCTACGGATACTACTAATGAAAGGAAAAAAACTTCATGGATTTGGAAATATTTTAATGGAGACCGTGAAAAATAAATGGCAACTTGTATAAATTGTAAGGCTACTCTATCATGGAAACGCAAGGGGTAAAGGGGAACCGTCATCTGCTTAGACACTTAAAGGGTCATAAGATCGCGAAAGATAGGTGGCGGGGAGGGCGGTACACAAGGAACTATCGATATCCAAACCGGTAAGAACTTTTTAGCATTCGTTTATAGGATCAAACTAAATTTGTAATCTGCAGTTCTTTGCCTTTAATCATCGCTGACGGATGGCATTTTACTAAATGGATTCAAAATGTCAGTAATCCTCGAGCTATACGTATCCCTCGTACTACTTTTTACGAACCTACGCTTTTAAATATTTTAAAATGAAAGCGAGCTTCTAGGTAACACTCTTATGAATTCCGCTTCTTTATAAAATGTGTTCGACTAGCGATATTGGTGTCTTTTTGGATTTTGATATATCAAAAATATTGGATTGATCAAGATTGGTCTGCAGCGAGAATTATATATTTTGGGACGATTGCCAAACATAACAATATTCACCCTCGAAAGTATACTACAGATGTGCCAATGATTAAATGTTTGAATAAGATTATCAATTTCATTTGATAACGCCAATACCTAATACCAAATGCTTTCAATCGAAAAATTAAAGAGGCCTATTAAACCGGATTTTAGTGAACTTTTTCATGTTAGATGTTTATGTCACGTCCTTCAATTAGTTGCTAAAGATGGAATAAAAGTTGTTTGGGATGAGTTTATTTTACCAATTCGTAAAGCCGTTAATTTTGTTGTTAATGGCGGGGTAAGAAGACATGAATATAAAAAAATGGTTGAGGCTTCCGGTAAGAAGTTTAAGAAATTAATTTTGGATTGTGAAACTAGATGGAACTCGACTTACGATCTACTAGTTCGTGCATATATGTATAAGTAGTTAAATCTCCAATTTTTATGAGAAAGATACAAGGACAAGTAGTATTATGTACCACCACATAGTACTAATTGGTGAAACATCGTTATGAATTACTTAAGTTTTTAGAGCCACTTAAAGATTATACTAAAGTTAACTCAATCCGAGCCAAATATTCATCTTGCTTAATGTGTCGCACTCTCCATTCATAAGGACTAAACATGTAAATGATTATGTCAAGCAGAGATATGATTCCGAATATGGAAGATAAGTTTTTAAAATATTTTCATCCTATACCACATGCATATGCAATTGGTATAATCTTGGATCCTAACGCTAAATTAAAGCATTTTAATTTCTATGTGAAATCGTATTATGAATCTTTACTACCCTAATTTTGATGTTCAAAAAATGGAAAGATGGAATCAAACGTAGAGCATGTATAATATGTATAGCAAATACCAATCAAGGTAAGGCCACACCTTCAAGTAGTATACAAAGTTTTAATGTGCCCCGCACGGGAGTTAAAATACGAAGTCAACATGATCACCTTAGAAATGCTTTACAAGCTTTAGGTGAAATTGATCCAATCGCTTCCACAAAGACAATTTAACGAGTTAACTCAATATTTATCTACTAACTTTGAATTGAAATAATATAATGATAAAAAATCCTTTGATATATTAAAATGGTGGGCGAGCAAGAAGCCTTGTTTCCGGTCTTGTCTAAGATGGCAAAAGAAATATTTTCTATCCCTATGTCGACAATAGCCAAATAATCCGTGATTTAGCAATGGGCGGCTAATACACTCAAAGACGTTCAAGACTTACAAGCTCGGCGATTGAAGTATGTGTGTGCATCAAGGATTGGACGGCGGCCGAGCATAGATGCAAGATAAAGACACAGTCATGGAACGAAAGGAAAAAGATATGTTCGATGATCTTAGTGACATCGGGGTTGTTAAATTGAAGAAGACTTCCAAGAGAAAGCAACACAATAGACGTTTGAAAAGACTACAAAGAAGAGTCCAAGATGAATTAATTTATGATGATTAGAATTGTAGTTTGTAACTTAATAACTTTTTATTATTGACTAAACTCATGTAAACTCCCGGTCCGCACGAGTATAACCGTGGACGGCTCAAAATAATAAAATGTTCTTTATTCCATACAACAGACTCTATTATTTTTTAAACTTGTTGATGAAACGTGGTACCGTTATCAGCGCACGCGGGTACCATCGCGACCTGAAAAAATGGCGTAAAGAAACTCCAAACTTTCACATTTTTGGGGATTAAACGTGGTACCGTTTTATTTATAACGGTACCACGCTTAATCGCGAAATAAGATTAATAGGTTCCAAACATTCAATCAAACATAATTCCTCAATCTTCAAACTCCAAAACCAAAATTCTCTCAAACTCAATCTTCAATTCCTCTATAAATCATCTTTCAATTAGTTAATTACATTATATTAGTATCAATTTAAGCAAAATGGCACCAAAAGAGTTCCAAAAACAAGTGAAATTGTTGAATTGCAAACAAGAAATAGAGGAGAGAGTCCAACACGAGTCACCACCACAATCACCACCACAAGAGGGAAAGATGTGGTGGGGTGCAATGGCCGAGGAAGTTCGGCGGTAGGAGGTGGAGGTACTAAGATAATGGAAGGGATGCACTACGAAGGAGAAATCAAGCGGTCAATGGGTAATCTTTATTCCACTTTTAGATCATGCCAAACTTAGTACATTTACTACTTTTACTAGTAATCGGGTATCCCGCCATTGTGTATAAGTTTTATGAATCCGCTCGATCAAGGTGAATAATGATAGCGAGGAGTGCTTGGTTGTCGGTACAATATCGATGAGCGGGTATTATAACGGAAAACGATTAATAAAAACAGTATGCTATTGGGGCGGGATGATTACCCGAGTGGGATGGTGTACCAATCGCCGGTCACATTACAAGATCAGGTTCAAGAGCTTAACAACAATCGAGTTAAGAAAGAAGGCATAAGTGGTATAAGAATAATCTCGAATGGTATACAAAAACTTGTTTGGAAAAAGTCGTGATTCAAAGATTCTTTTGCCATCTACTAGTCAAGCATCCGAACTAAGTTGTTTGCATTCGTTCGTTATGTGGTCTATATTGAATTTGCGAT
Organism: Lithospermum erythrorhizon; assembly: GCA_019722365.1. Classification (NCBI taxonomy): domain Eukaryota; kingdom Viridiplantae; phylum Streptophyta; class Magnoliopsida; order Boraginales; family Boraginaceae; genus Lithospermum; species Lithospermum erythrorhizon. The sequence goes on from JADFUC010001702.1 coordinate 131,826, forward strand.
GGGTTAATATGCCACGTTTGATACTTAAACATATGTTTCATCAAAGGGCGAAGTCAACCCTTCAATATGGCATGATTATCTCCCATTTGTTAGTTAATATCAAAGCGGGTCTTGGCTGGAGAATGTAGACGTGGCTGATTTGTTAAGGACTCTAAAACGGGAAGGCAATCATTGACAAATTCAGAAGTCTTTTGCTGGACGGGTATCATGTCTAAATGGGAGTGTGTTTGAACATTCAGCGATGTTCAAGACGAAAGTGAGGTTCAACAACCGCTTACTCCCCAAAGGACGGGTACTCCAAAGGACGGGTACCTCCTACTTTGTTGGCCAACACCGAATGTAAGCCGACCGAGCCCGGGAGGCTGTGGTCCTCCTCGCTCCCCCGGATCATCCGATGAAAGGCGTCAATGTTTCGAATCGACAACGCCAAATACGTTAAAGCCGCCCAAGACAACTATGGTTAATCAAAAGATAATGGGGCAGCCTAAGGTTTCAAAGCAGAGCGCATGATCATGAGCAGACCGCATGAACGCGAGCGCAGAGTCGGTGAAAGGCAGCAAATGCGGATTCAATTTGAAAACATGCTTCCATGAATAATGTAAGCTAATATTGATTATATTGATGTTTAGTATTCGAACAATTTAGTTTTATGTTATGCGCCTACTTATTTTCTAATTTCAATATTAATATGTTTGATTTCTCAGATTGACACTTAGAATTGTCAAGTAATGGTATCATTTGTTTTAAATTGAACACTATTGTATTTTCAAGTGAACATCGCTTCCATTTTAGTATTAACGTGGTACCGCACTTTAAAGGTACCACGTTAATAACGGACTGGGCCAACTGTGCCCCGCCGAATACCCACCGGTCATCAAGGGCTCGAACTGGCCCGGGTTGGGCCTGAATCCTCGGCTCCCAGCCGTCCCACTTATTAGCGGGCCGGGGCCGCTCAGGGGTCAATTTAACTGTTTAATTGGGCGGCCGGGCCCCCGGATCTGCCCACCAAGGCCCTGTTCGATAGCCATGTCTAACCCCAAGCAACACACGCCTACTTCATGCATACGCAACAACACCGAATAAGGAGATCATACGTCAAACAAATACTCGCTTCACCGAAAAGCGGAACTATTCTGAGCCGACATAATGCAGCTGGAATCAGACTTATCGACAACACGCTCAAGCAAGATCCGTGGACGAATGGACTGGGCAGACATCATGCGGATACTACCAAAGACCTTCGAGAAGCTATCCACCGTGAGCATTATGACATTGAAATGTAATTACATAAGAAACAAGGACGAAGGCCAACACTCCAAATGATCGCCCCTTATAAAGCCAAATACGAGGCAAAAAGACCAAGGGAAACATCCAAGATCGAAGAAAGACGCCACGCCCATAACTACCTGACCAACCAAGTTCTCTTTCAAGACTAAGAAATGTATGAGGTTTCAACCTCGAGACAACAACGCCTCACACTAAAGGAAATGAGCTATGAGTACCCTTTCTTTCGGGATTGACATCCCTCGATGTTTGAGGAGTCAAGGAAAAATTTGATCAAACTACCTCGAGCCTGGCACCCGGAAGAAGCTAACCGAAGCACATAACCAAACCGGCCAAGTACTGACAAACAATAAGTTAAGTGTTTCGCTTTCATGAGAAGCGTCATGACCTTGCTCGCCAAGGAGCCATATTGTTGAGGAAGACGAAGTCTCCACCAACCACATACAATCCTCACTCATCCCTCGTGAAAAAGACGAGTGAAAATACCGTACCTTCCGAAAAGCAAAACCGAACCGACGGCTGGGAGACTACCCAAGTGACTCGATCATTTAAGAAAGCACTTTCGGCCGACGCCAAGTTCTACCAAAGGAAGAAGATGGATGGACCATACCAGTGGACGGGAAAAGGCGCCAAAGAAACCTCACCAAGCCATCCTAACAGCAGGAAAGTTAAGTCATCAAAACAATCAAAGGACTGACGCTACTACTGACGCAAGTAGAAAAGGTAGCATCCACGACACTCAAAGGTTTCGTTACACCAGTGTGGACCCCTTCAAAAATAGAGTATGGCACGATGAATCCTAAGGCTTATGACCTCTAGTCAAAAGTTGTGCTACGAATTCTACGAAAGACGCAGCCTACGGGCAAATCAACACTAAGTCAAAACACATGGTCTGAACAAGACTCAAGAGAAGCCGCAAGACAGCGGTTCTCTATCAAGAGCTCACCGGATTCTCGCATAATTCGGCCACCATCGCACATTCTCGCCAAAAGAAATAAGGTTGACCAACCCAAAGCTATAGCCATCAAGACACCTCCTCCGTAAAACGGCGCCTTACTAACAAAAGGTAACCTCGAAAGTAGAGAAGAATACCACGTATGCATTCGACTAAGCCGTAGCCGAAGGATTTAAAAAGGCGAACAACTCAAGCTCGGGGCATGTTAACCCGCTCACAAGAAGACACCTACACAATAAGGGAGCATTCAAACTCCCCTGCCAGCCCAAGTATGAGACGGACTCTCGGGCTGCAGATATAACCATCGATGGGCGAGAATTTTCACCTTTAAGACATAGTCGATTTACCCTGTGGTTAAGCACAAGTCAAAGCCACAATCGATGAGTTGAAGGAGGTCAACCTAAGTACTTCAGAACATCCATGCCCTACCTATGTCATCGCTTCCTCCTAACACTCAAATGAAAGACACACCGCCTGGCCACCGAATCTTGTAGATGTGCAAGAAGTATCAAAAGACCTACGTAGTGGTAAACCCTACCCATTTTACGTAGGCAAAGATTGTGCCCGCTTAGTGTGGATACCACCGGCCCATGAGGCGAAAGTTAAGGCAAGGAGAATTGACCCTACTATCTTAGCAGGAGGATGACTCCGAACGAGCTTAAATACACACCTATTGGGAAGTTGTGCTTAGCCCTCATATTCGCCATACAGAAGTTAAAGCACTACTTCCAGGCTCACACCGTGAGGTTAATCTCAAAAGCAAATCCGATCAAATATGTGATGTCAAAACCGCATCGCTGGGACTCCGCCAAATGTATGGTATTTGCGCTACACAGTTCGAGATCGCCTATGTACCACGTAAGGCCGCTGCGGACAAAGTTTGGCTGCGGATTTCTTAGCAGATCACCCTTTGCTAGCAGAATGCTAGCTTTTCGACGAACTCCCGGATGAAGACGTCATGAATGCGGAGGTAATGCCTTCATGGAAGATGTACTTCGATGGTGCTGGACACCAGGGAGACGCAGGGGCTGGGGTGATCTTTCTCACCCCCCAACAAGATATCCTACCTTACCCATTCTCCTTAAGTTACAACCGCCGAACAATGACAGGAATACCAGCGCCACATTTGGGATTGAAGCCGCTACTAAGATGGACATTCACCGACTAGAAATCTACTGGGACTCACAACTCGTGATCAATCAACTATTGGGAGACTATGAAGTCAGGAAGCCCGAATTAATCCCATACCATGGCTATGCCAAGAGGTTACTACAATCTATCGATTTAGTCTCAATCAAGCACGTCCCTAGAAAGATGAACAAACAAGCAGATGCACTCGCAAGACTAGCCTCATCTCTAACTTATCTGGGGGCATAAATCAAAGTTTCAGTATGTGAAAAGTGGGTCATACCTCCTTTATTCGAAGCACAAGAATATGAGGAGGGCGAAGGAGAAGAGAGCATACCCATAACTACTCACTTCAAAGTGCTCCCCCTGCAACACCTCAGACAGCCTCTCATCGACTATCTACAATACATGCGGGAGACTCCCGCAAGATCTCCAGCAGAGTAGACACAAGGAGAGTTCCACTGCTCTCGTGACTACAACCATACCCCTGCTCGTAAGATCCTTCGGAGAAATCCTACTACGCGGCCTCTCTCGCAAGTAGAGTGCCCCCAAGCCATAAACGAAGACACCCGAGTATGCGGCGCTCACCAATCCGGAGCTAAGTTACACTTTCAAATAAAAAGAATGGGGTACTACTGGCCCACCATGGTGAAGGATTGTATGGATTACGAGCGATCTTGTAACTCATTTCAGTTTCATGCAAACTTCATCCATCGGGCCGAACTAATCGCAGATCCCACAAAAAACATCATGGTCGCTCGACTACGCTGACGGACATAATGACCAAAGGCCTCGAATCAAGAGAAGGACATTAACATCCTCACAACTACAGACTACTTCTCCAAGGGCGTACGCATTCATCAAGTTGAGCGGGAGGAACGGGGTTAAGCCGACTTCATCAAATCCAATATCATCTACCGCTATGACGCGCCCAGTGCATTATTACTTTATAATGGGAAGTCGCTCGATAACAGTCGATAGTCAAGGCCACCAAGTTCAAGAAGTATCACTCGGCCCATGTATACTACCCATGTGCCAATGGCTGGTGAAACCTTCAATAAGACCTTTGTAATATCCCCCGTTAAGGTAGTAAACAAGTCAGTTGTTAACCGGCATGCAGTAAGACAGAGGCTTATGTGCATACAAAACAACACACGTAACTTCACGCAAAGCCACCTCTCAGAGCGCTTAGTTCACGGAGTAGCACTGGCCCTCCGCCTGGCGCAAATCTTTCGCTTTTGTAGTGGTAGTGAATGAAGGGTTAACCCAAGAAAGTTCTACGCAATGTATCGGCTGAGTTGGGACTCACTCGACGAAAGCAAAAGCTTCAGGTACAACAAAGACTCAAATGCTACTAGTCTCAGATTTCAAGATAATAAAACAAGAAGGTTTGCCAACGATCCTATCAAGTGGGGGACATGGTACTGACTGTCAAGATACCCATCCATACACTAAGGAAAAATGGAAAGATAGTAATTCTAAGCCGGGACGGACCATACGCGCAGTTAAGTCTACACGAAAGCGGATCATACCCGCTAGCCGACGTTAAGTGACTAAAGGTAGGACCCATCAATGATCGTTATCTGAAGAAATACTACCCATAAAACCAAGACAAGGAAGCTCCTGGATACGAGCCTAAACTATCTACCATCTCCTCGATACGGTAATAAATCGGCCTACTAACCCTCGTGAGAGTATAAAACACCCATCTCCATGAACTACGTAGGCATCTTAGACATCCCAAGTTCAATCATAACCTATAAACCTTTATTATTTTCTTAACAGAGAATAAAGAAAGCAGCAGTGTCATGATAAATAATAGTACACGAAAAGAAAAATGATAATAAAGGCAAAAACTCAAGCTTTATTATTATAAGGCATAATCATCCATTATACATCAAAAGAAACAAAGACATGCAAAAGAAGTAGTCACCCAAAATACGGGGATGAAACGGAAAAGGCAAAGCTAAAAAGGAAAGAGAATCTTAAGCGCTCCCAATCGAGCTCCCAATTGATCCTTTAAGTCTGAATAGTGAGCACCCAGGCACCGGTGGCCTGAAGGCATAGCTTCCATCATAGTCGCTTCTCCCCGTCCAACAACCGCCGGAGAGCCTACAGCACCTAACTAAATAAATATAAAAACTCCTTACACGCGGGCAACCATCGCTATCTCGCATGTAGGCGCCTCGATCTCTTTCCAAATGATCGACGGGCAACTACGGTATCAACCGTATGACGACGCGACGGGAGCAGAAGCTCCCTATCACAGACTAAAGTTACAACCTTCAAATGAGCATCCTCAAGAAGCATTTGGTATGAATTCTGTCGCAACTGCACCTCCTGACCAAGTGTATCCATAAGGTCAACCTAGCGGTTAGTTATCCAAGGCACCATGGATCATCCTCCGTGTCCGCCTCCAGCTTGCTCGGGGAATATCATGCTCCATGTCTCTAAGATAGACATGGGTCTGCTTAGCTTTTGAGGTGCCCACACAAAGCAACCTTATCATCCTGCGGGCGATATATACGTGAATGACTGCAGTACCGGGTATACTCAGGAGATGGAGTGCGCCCAGGAGTGAGCTCAAAAGCATAAGCATGTCGAGAAGGAGAACGCTTGCCAAGGGTGCCAAGGTTACGATACCGACAAACAACACACAAAAGTAAGTACCAAAAGTGGAAGATAAGACATTAAAATGAAATATAAAGACCCCAACCAACACTCTAACAAAAGAAACAAAAGAGGCGCACAACCCTCACATCCAAAAAGTGAGGGGGCGCCTAATCCTAAGACACGGCAAATAAGCCAAGTGAATTAACTCAGTGAGACCACTCAACTCGTGTGAGAATGTACTGCCAGCCGCATCACATCACCACACAAAGAGGACAGAGGTCCGCACTCTACCAACCGAACATCAAACAAAGAAACAAGATAGAAGCGGCGTAATCGACGAACACTAGAAGACTCACTACCCTCGGGGTACATGCATCACCTAAGAGTAAAGGCCCCCAAAGGTGGAGGAACTCACACATATCGGATGATACCACCACACAAAAAAGGAGCCAGAATTCCAGAGTTCCATCAAACCAACATCTCATCAAAGTAGCCAACCCCCACCCTAGGGTGAAGGAGCATGTTTACAGCTACGGATACGACATCACCACCCAATCCCAATAATCCCAAACAAGCAAAGAGCATAATATATGGGCATAAGCATATGCACAAAAGGGACATGCATCGTCTGTAAGGTATTCGGCATAAAGACATATTCAAATGTAGAAGAATTCAAAATACGAAAGATATAGAATTGAAATACCTACGCATGCATATAATGAACATCAAAAAATGCATAAACGAAAGCAAAACGGTAGATACCAAAATATCAAGATGCTAAAATCTATAATAATGGAATTACAAGTGACTCAGAATTCAAATATCTAAAAGCTCACGCCCGCCCACTTCGAGGGGTCAAACAATGCGGCTCGGCTCACTCGATACCTTCGATACTATGGATGGTTCCCTGCCAAGACGATTTAGCACGAGGGAGATATGACCTCCAGACTACAAGTCAACACAAAAAACAGACAACACAAAAACAATCAGAGAGGGATCAAATAAATTCCTAAAATCATGAAAAAATTCAGAGGGTACTACACTTCTCTGGGAATGCCTCCAAGAAATTGCAAGTCAATCCAACATCCCAGTCAATGCCAATAAAATAAAGAAAATTCAGTTTTACACAAAAACGGGATTTCTACCAAGTTTCGTGCAAATATTATGCGAATTACGAGTTTTACACCTTTTTAACTCTAATTAAAATATTTTATGGCATAAAAGTATCGAGACCATCTAATGAAGTTCAAAAATTCAAGTAAAAATTTAAGCAAAGATGTAGTATTTACCAAAATGAAAATCCCGAAGAAAGCTGAAAACTGAGAAGAAAGAAATAGGAAGCCAGGAATTCTTTTGAATGGGATAGTCGCAAAAAAAAATCGGTTATTAGAGGTTAACCCGGAAAAAATAGGTTTTGAACCATAATTGGTTCGGAAACTTAAAAAAAAGGAAAAAAATTGTTTTTGAACATTATTTGGATCGAAAATCATGGACAAAGGGAGGGGGGATATGTTCAAGCTCAATTTTATATTTCCTACACTATATTCAAGCATAAAAAAAATTAAAAAAAAAATCCCACCTCGACGATTTAATGATGATTTCAGCCAACACTACTTTATAGTTAAGAAAATTTCTTTCCATGCAACTTATGAACTTAACCATATACAAAAGGGTTTAAGTAAAAGAAGAGCCTTATAGTTTATGGAGTGTCCAACAAGACAAAAGCAAGTGAGCCCACTTACTCATGATTTTCGAAAATCATGGGGTTTACTAGGCCAAATTTCGGCCAACTCATGTCCAACTCGAAAACCAAATTCAAGTTCATGAGTTATCCGGTACGCTGAAGAGCCCGAGTACGTGAATCAAATCGAAGACCCATCAATTAATTTTTGCTATATTAGCATAAAATTAAATATCCTATATATTTTATTAGGACTAAAAATCATAATAAAATTATATCCATAGAAATTAATTCTCCATACATCCCCGAGGGATCTGAAATTAATGAAGGCAAAGATCAAGACCCCGACATGACATTAAATTAATGTTCAGACATACCCAAGATGACGATTAATTTTATTAAGTTAGAAATTAAATTGTGCCATGACATACCCAAGTACCGCCGCTGAAAATCTATCAATGCGGTAATCCGCGTGGGGGCGCAAGTCGGGATAAAATGCAAAATCAATCAGATTGCCGATTATATCTCACCCGAAGAAGCTCGGGTGGTCCAACACCGATACTTACTACGCATCGCCCGAAGTTCGAGGGGGTATTTGTCGATATTTGAATTTTAATTAATTTTAATTAATTTTAATTAATGAAATTTATTTTTATGGATTTATTAATTTAATTAATTTTCAACTGATCATACGATTGTACGTTGTTGGATTAGTGGTCTGCCACCCGAAGCTATTTAATTAAAGTCAAGCTGCGAAAATAGTAGTGTGTCTCAGGGTCATGACCTGATATTAATTTTAGGTTAAAATTAGGGTTTTACATTAAATAAACCTAATTTTAAACCTAGAATAGCATTTCCGAAAGATACGGGGCTTAAATGAATGCAATAAGGAAGTGTCAGGGTCAATAAATAAATTGATTTTTGACCTAGAAAACCTCAAAAGAGGTGCCTAACCCTATTTCTTGAAGGCTAAGCCATGCAAAATGTCAGACGGTCCAAATCATGCATCAGAAATCAACGGTCAAGATCATGATCCGCCTGAAAATGAACCGGCCCAATCGTAACATATTTTCAAAAATAAGGAAACAAATTGAAGTGGAAGAAAAGTTTGCATGGAAAAGGATTGAAATGGGCAGTAAAAAGCTCAAAGAAGTTAAGATCAATAGACACCGAAGCATCTCCAACTTGAAGATTCAAAGGCAAGCACCAGACAATCGGAAGCACCAAATAGGCACCTAAACCATCAAGCGAGCTGAGCAACCCAGAAACTCCAACAGATAAGAGCTACCCCTCCCCAACAACAAGCCGCAGAAGGGTGCCTGCTACGGCCCCTACACCAAACAAATCGCGATGTGGATCGCCTATCGGTGCCCTATCTTCTACATTAAATAGGCGAACATACCAGAGGAAGAAAGGACCATCCAACAAGTTGACGGTAGTTTGCCGCCTACCCAAGCACTCCAAGTCAGAAATTGCGTGAGATACGCTGCTAAGGCCCCTACACCAAATCAAGTTGAGCGAATCACCCCATCGCCCTCGCTCTACATCCAAAGATCAAACAGAAGAAAGTCGCTAAACCCCGGCTATCAACGAACCTACCAAGGCGTTCAAGTTCACACACGTTGCTCAAGCCTCCTAAACTAGTCCAGCCACACGGAGACAAGCCGCCGAAGCATCCCGACGGACATATATCCAAGTCATCACATCAAGTCCTGCCACAAGGACATATCCAATAAAGAAGGGTCAAGCATCCAACCAACCCACATATCCAAAGAGGCATGAAACTCATTAGCTAGCCTACCTATCCAGTCAAGCAAAGGGGTCCAAGTCCTACCATCCAGCCCACATCTCAAGGATCCAAGTCTAAGACAATTATCAAGTCTACATAACCATACGGGATCAAGCCTGCTCAAGCACCCCGCTCGACCATATCTCAGCCACATCTAACTGCCCCGAGCCCCCGTCTGTGACACATCCACCAAGACCCAAGCCCAAATACTGAAGTCCATATCAAGCCAAGCCATATCAGGACGCCGGCATATATAAGTAGAGTAACTAGGAATTGACAATTGGACCCCAACCGCTTGATATTTTCTTTGTACCAAGAAAGATTTTTCCAAAGGGGTTTTATTATTCGGTGCGCATTATAAATAATAACATATTTCTTCGCGAGACAATGTTTATCTATGAAGACGTAAAAGTTTTTCAATTTGGAGCACTTAAAATCAAGTACTTGACAATTATTTAGCATGAGGAGGAATAGATGGATATTTTATTTTAAAATTTAATTTTATTATAATATATATAACATGTTAGTTTTTATGCTAATTAAAATATCTTCATCTATAAACTATAAATGCAATAATTAATTAGAGTTGAATTCAATATATGAAAGGAAATTAAAAAAATTTGATCTTCGCTATTTAATATTGATTAGTAATTAGTAAACCAAATAAGATTATATTATCATGATAATACTTATATTATTTTTCACTCTACATGAAATATAATTCATCGATATTATGGTCTAAAAAATGCATGCATGAATATGTATATTATAGGTATATAATCTACTTTATTGATGAACATTCGATGGACAAATTCTGGCATTCCCTTCGTGATCTTCTATTTTGTATTTTAATTTATCATGAGACATTTTATATTAAGCTTTATTTATGTCAAAATTTTAAAAAAGTTCATATCAAGTAATATTAATCACATATATACTATTGAAGTTTAACTTTTTATTAAAAAAATTATTGCACAAGATATAGTTTTTAAAAGAGGTATGTCATCTTTATTCCATTGATTTTTAATATAATTCATTTGGATTGTTTGACATTGATTAAAATATGTAAAAATGAATGCATAAAATTAAATTAAATAGTAGAACTATGAATAATTGATACTACTAATCGATTGAGAAATGCTATTTTCTAACAATAAATATAATAACATAAGGTGCATTTTTTATTAAAAGAGAAAAGTGATGTTTTCTAACAATAAATAAAATTACATAATATGCATTCTGTTATTAAACCTTGGAAATGAAGAGTAGTATGGTAACAAAACTTTTAAATTTATTGTTAGAATTATATTATTAAAAATCATAAGGATCATATAACTATGAACAAAATGAATTATAATATAAATTAAAAATATAATTTATAAATTTACGTTTATCTCAATTTAAATGTTTGAAGGATAAATACTTAAATGGAACACACGTACATTTTACTAGTTCTAATTAAAAAGTAGGAGTCTAAATTTATAATAAATTTTTTCCCCAAGTCTATAGCATTATATATATCTTTATTATCTTTACTTGAATAATGCTATTCCAAGTCCCCACCCCACACCAAACCTAAGTAATAGTTGAGGCTCAAGTATAATAAATAGATACTTCTCCCTATAAGACTACAAAATCCCTTCGAAGATGTTGTGACTAATTACCTTTAGGCTTAGTGATCATATATATATGTAGAGTGAGTTATGTTTTAATCTTGTTCAAGGTGGCATGAATTCTAAGGTAATTGAAGATCGTCTATCACGTTAGCACGACTCACAATATATTTCTTTAAAAAATGAAACTACATTATTGAATGGCGTTGATGTTGTGAGTCGGTCCAACCAAATAAATTCTGCACATGTCTTGTGGATTCTAAATCTATCGCAAATGGATTGGTGGCTGCTTAATGTAAGATAAGTTTATTAAGTTAATTATAATCAACATATATTACTTTAATACCAGCTTGATGATCATTATGTGGTCATTTACTTTTGTTCTCATTATCATTAGGGAAGAGAATTATGAATCTTCATTCTCTAATAATATGACATCCTATAGACTTCTTATTATATTTTAAAACATAGAATTTGTCAATATTAATATTAAGACTGTATTACAAGTCTTGTCATTACTAATAATTACTCCCTCCGTTTTTTTTTTATCCTTTTAGCCTAAATTTTTTGTTCCAAAATATTTGTCCTTTTACCATAGAAAATTATAGTTTCACATTTCCAATGTACTTTTTTACTAATTTTATTCATGAAACTATCAACCAACCAAATGAAATTCGCTTTTAAATGATGTAGATTCCACATCTTCAATGCATTTCGACTACTTTGGTTCTTTTCTTAATTTATGAAAATTGCCAAAAGCATAAATAAAAAAATGAGGGAGTACTATATTTACTTCACCAACACATGTTTGGTTTCGAGAAAGGAACGTAGTGTTGTTAATAAGGACCGACCGCTAATATTATCGAAGCCGATAGTCGACTGTATCCAATCCGACACTTAATGGATGGATTATCAGACTCGACTTTTCGATCCGAATTTCGGGTGGGACTTGACTCACGACTCATCAACGACAAAATATTATATGGTTATTCAAAAAATCAATCAGGATGACTCCTTTGGCCTGACATAATACCCGGTATCGACCAAAAAATACCCAATAGCACTCACTACTTGTTGACGGATAATCGGCCGCTGGCCGAATACTGACGGTTTTCGAGTATCCCCGCCACTAACAACAACACTATATATAGGTGATGCTCTATGAAAAAAACTTTACACTTGCTTCGTCATTGGTTAGCTTTGAAGATGATTCATAACGAGGGTAAGTGAGGAGATAAAAAAAGATTTGCGTGTTTCATAACTGGAACCGAAACCGAAAATTAAATTCGAAACTAAATGACTCAAACCTAATTATCATCAATCTAAATTACGTACTAACTGAATACCGACTACCGAATCTAAATTATGACTAAATCCGAATAATCGAAAATATTTGGTGTGGTTTGATAACGCTCAAAAGAAAAAGACTTAAATTGAGCTTGTTTTGAATAACTTTGCCCCTACTTTAGTTCATTTACTTATATATGAATCATATATTAAATAAATAATACTATAATAGATAATTAAATAATAAATCTTATTAATTAGATTATAAATAGTAGTATAAATATAATAATTTGATTAAATAACAAATCCGAGTATTATAAATTGAATAGAGAAATGGATAAAAATTATTAACCTCGCGATAAATCTATAATAAGAATGCAGATGCGAAAAACGAGAAGAGATTGTTTTCTTTTGTGATTTAATCGGGTGTTATGAGAATTCAAGTAGATTATTCGACAAGAGTGCAAAAAATAAGCTAGGAATTTTAACTTAATTTTTTGTTAAGGATTTTGATAAGTACTTAATTTATTAAGCACTTAAAATAATTCATTAACAAACAAGCTTAATAAATTAAGTACTGAATTAATTAAATTTAAGTGTTTAATGAGTTTAACAAACACCCATGAGTGGCTTACTAGTTATTAATGTTTACATTTGTGTACTTGAGTTTTGCAAACAAATTATCATTTTAAAAAATTATATTCTTGCTTTAGGAATTTGTATAATAATTGGAACTTATTTTCTGCTAATTTGAAATTATGGTAATAGAATTAGTTCTACGACTACGAATACGCCATAACGATGATCCTAATCGAAGCTTCATACCCATAAATGGCGTCCGGAATCGAATCTTTTACAATAATAAAGCGACTGATTTTTTTGTTTTAAATGGTGTTAATTGGCCCAAGACTGCATTTAGACTCCTGGAGCCAGACTTGAAACACTACTCAGTGCTGGCCTCCTCCCATGAATCCGCATAATTACAGAAACATATAACTTTTCTGTTGTTAAAAGATTATCTAGTTTTAATTTTTTAATCGTTATAGTTTTTAAATTTTGATTGTAAATATTTTTCTTTATATTATATAATACTTGATGAAAATTATATCAATGAAAAATATATTTTAAATTTCTCTCCATTGATATATTTTTTATCAAATATTATATAATACAAACATATATATTTAAAGTCAAAATTTAAAAATTATAATTATCATAAAATTAAAAGTATACAATCTTTAGGAACGGAGGAGATAATAAGATTGCGACGAAAGCTATATGTTGTTTTTGTTGATTACAATGATGAACATTTCTACACAAGAAATATTGGTAAAAGACAACATATGCCGTATGATGAATTCCATTGTTTTTCCCTCCTTATTTTCTTAGCCTTGTCCACAAGTGTTCCATTGCATCATTTGCATGTCTTTGCATTTCCATAATGAAGTCTTCTTTTTCTTCTCTCACTGCAAACAAACAGGTTATAACAACTTGTGCTTCATATTGCTCTCATTTTCTTACTGCCTTTTCATCAAGTAGTCATGTTGTTTCATTATTGTTTTTACTTCAAGTTTATGAATTATTGCCAACTATGTAGAAATAGATAGTATTTTCACTTGGATCAATTCAGAAATAGGGTAAGGGTGCGTTTGATCCGACCCCTTACTTGGTGGAGTCTCTTTATAGTCATTGAGCATATTGTGGTGATGATGTTAACATGATAATTTTGATTCAAATATGAGTTTGTATGTCAATTAAGATATTTCCATATCCTAGTAAAAAAAATTATATTTTCTGGCTCTCTGATATTTTGATATTTTGGAATATATCAAAATGGCTCATTCTGAAATAGTAGTAGATAGTGCTTTCGGTCCACTTTTGGGTTGATCCGAAAACAAACTCATTCTTATCCTAGGGGTAAGACTGCCTAGCCCGCTTAGGCGGAGCCTCTTCAAAGGCATTGATACATGTTAATGTTAATATATAAGACCACAAAGTTTGTTACTTTTCACCATTGAAAAACAAAAGTGACCATCTTTAAGGGATTGAGGTAGTAAGTCATAATTACAAATTTGATTCGGCCACATTGCATCCTAATTATAGGTTTTGTTTGCTTAAGTCGAATAGTTATTAATTTAATGATAATTTACTTCTCATAGGAAGCTTTTTTTTATTGTGCTGCTTTAGATAATTGAATTAAGGTCTTTTTTTTTAATCAATAATGAGTTGGGTGGAAGCCTTTAGTACTATGGGTTGATACATTGCTTCTAGATTTAGTATTGGCATTTTAACATTTATTAGTTGGAAGCATACAACTAAATAAATCAGTGTATTGTTTGATGTGAGATTCGGTTTAGAATCTCACCAGGGAGTTTAAACGGATGCAGATTTAGGAAGGAGAAGAAGATTACAAGCTAAATTAAAGCAATTAGCTAGTAATATTCTTTTTCTGGTAACTGTTAGGATTCTTTTCGACATTTTTCTGGCAAGCTAAAGTAAAGTAAAGTAAAATCAATTAGCGAGCAATTAGTTCAAGGAGGCCTGTTCCTTGTCATTCATTTCTTTAAATTCCAGGCAATCTAGTGTTAAGCATTGGAAAACTCTGGTAAACAGTTTGCTGAACCTGTGTAATCTTGACCATTCATGAGTACTTGGTCAATTCCACTATTGTCATGCAACCTCTCTTTATTTGGCCAAAGACTCTTATGGTTCCTACCACCTCTAGTTAATGTTCTTAGTCTACGCTAGCGCAGTTGTCTCATACAAGCAGTGTGGTTCTCTGTCAATGCATTCAGTTCAGTTTAATCGTTTGTGATGGAGAGCCAGCTTTAGGCCTGTAGCTAATATGCTACATGCAAGAACTATTGCCAAAGTCCAATACAATTTGTAATCTGTAATTTTCCATGTTATAGCAATCAGTTTAGAGTTTTGCATCATACATATTTAGTATGCTTCTAAAAGTACACAGTTTCAAAGTCTGCTCTTTAGTTCATGAAGTTCGAACGAGGAGTTCCTTTTTTTATTTAATGGAAAAAATAGAAGAGATTTTGAAAGCAACGAATGCACCGATATGAATGGGAACTTTTTTCTGTTAATTTCTGATGGCTATATGATTGTTTATAGTGATAGTGGCTAGGGGCCTCTGGCAAGCTGCTCATCATTGAGGACATCTATAACCAGAATTTTATTGTTGGTTGATTCTGCATTTCTTGACCTGAAGAATAACTTTCTCTGTTTGCAGGAAACATATATTCGTTCTCGTGACAGTCCATTTTTTTCTGGGATGAGAAGGGGTGAAGCAAAAGTTACTAATAAGGAGAGTCTTTCCGATATCCATGGGAAATTAGCACCCAAAAGTATTTTTCGGTCAGCATCAGACATAAGCGATCGGAGGCTGAGAAAGGGTTCTTTGGGGGCTTCCTCGTTTAGTCCATTGATGGATTCCCCTGACATTGTTTTAGAACCTGTTGGTCAATCTTCATCTGGAAGATGGTCAAAGACTTCATCTCCATTGTCAGAACTTAAATTAGACTCTCTTGTTAACTCTGAATATAGAGAAGAATTCTCGGATCTCTCTAGTCCAAGAGTCAGCAAGGCTAATGTAGAGAATCTCAGGGTGCCCTCGGGTGAAAAAATAGATAAATCTTACAGTTGGAATGAGAGAAGAACTTCTCTCTCCAATGTTCCCCTTCCTCCATCAGCAGCGCTATTCTACATGGGGCATTCTCCAATGGTAGAAGTGATTGAGTCTTCTGGGAGCATGTGTAAGCTGAACGAGTATCTGAAAACTAAAAAAGAGGAACTCAAAGCTGGCGTACCAGGAAGGTTCTTGCATGCTGTAGTAGGACCTGATGTCTCTGGTACGCTCTAATATATTTTTGTGTTTTAAAAAGGACACTTGACCTCTTTCTTCTCATTGCATCTATAGGATCTGCATTGTGCAAAAGCCTGACATGGAATTGCTCCACAAATGAGAAGCAGTTTTATTGCTCTTCTAATTTAATGCCTCGATTTTTCAACTTCTATATTGCAAATTGCTCAAATACAGCAAAAAAGTGGCTCGTGTTTGACTTTAAATATGGCATATGCAGACCTTGGATCTGTTGCGGCAACTATCATGTATGCATATTACCTAGACGAATCAATGCAATCTGATGAGTTTTGCACAGTACCTATCATCAACTTGAAGAGAGAAGAAATAAATACTAGGGCGGAGCTCAAATGGATCCTTGAGCAATGCCATATTGATCAGTCATCTTTGGTTTTCATTGATGAGGTATTTCTCTTATTATTACTTGAATTATGACAACTGGATAACTACTCTCCAATTCAATCGTCAAATTCTTCAATTTATTAGTGCACAGAGTAACTGTTGTGATTTAACACTCTAAATCCTTCCTAGCTTCACAAGAATCAATAAAAACGATGCAAACTTAAGCTGCGAACAAACGTGACACAAGAATTTTATACAAAAGTTCCCCTCAACGCTGAAAAGTGTACGTCCTCACGCAGTAATCCACTAATAAACCGTAAGATCGCTATGTGTTCTCTACCACTAAATTTATAATCTATTGAAAGATTTTCATACACCGAAAATCTCAACCACGTTCCCATCGCCAACAAAGATAAACTCTCTAAAGCTCTTCTAACAAAACCATGCTCAATACATTAAAGACCTAATATTATTCTGCAGGATTTAATTTTCTATTCTATGATTTGGCAAGGATAAATAAAAAACCCGCTTAAATCATCCTATATTTATACGCTTAACAAAACCTAGTAGCACTAGCGCCTTTTGCCTAGTGATTCAAAACCGCTTAAAAAATAAAAAACCTACCAAGCGCCAAGAGATATATCCTGGGCCAGACTCAAATTGTTAAATAATTGTAGCTCAAAACCGTCTCAAATTGTGCCTTCAATTCCAACAATAACATGTTTGAGCTAAAGTAGCAAATATTATCAAATTTTCTCTGATTAATATAGATCTGTGGTGACTTCAAATCAATTCATATGAAAAGAAATTCCAATAAGCACAATAATTTGAATCAGAGAGATCAAAGAATCTTTGGGTATTATCATATGTTCCTTCTTATATAATTGGTTGCTATCTTACCATTGCTGATTTGTCCAAACTGAAGAATTTTATATTCTATTACTCTCTAGTGGCATGATTTCTCAAGCTTATACCTAAGAAACTGCTAACTGGATATTTGATATAGTCAGAAACCATTCAAAAGATTCTTCTGCCGGGGGGAGTATGTGCCCTTTTTTTAATGCCTGTTCTTTCTGTCAAGTACTCAAATCACAAGTTGCTTTCCTGTCTGGTTGATCCAATGCAGATTGACTTGTCCTACTACAATTTATTTGGAAGCCTCAAACTAGTCTTGCTGAACTCCAATAAGCTTCCGTCTCATCAAGAGGTAATTGCTAGCCATGTTTATTTGTTTTTGCTGTTATGATCAACTCAATGTGGTTTCAGTCTTATGTGGCTTCCCAAACAGGACTTGCATGATGCCCTGGTAGAAATATTTCATTGCAGAAAGGTATTGTTATTTTGCCTCTGTTGAATGGAATTAGTAAAATTTTACTTCAAACTAATCCCGTTACTCACAGAGAGACAAGATTAAGAAAATTTAAGGAAAAAAACGTTTTTTTCATTTTGCTACAGAAAAATAATGCTTACCCGTGGGTCGAGAATATTACAGTGGCACAGGTACTCCAGTTATAATGCTTGTCAAATTTAGATATCATTGCTATTGTTTTTTTCTTTTCAAATGGCGATTTGGTTGTTTCTTCAAAAGGTAAAAGAATTAAGAACAATTAGCATCAGGATTGAGACCTGGAATTAGCATAATATTGTGTTAGCTAATTTTTATTTTTCTTTGTTTTGTTTTGGTATATTACAATATTACATTGTTTCAAATTTTATCATATCAACAAATAACATATGTCTGAGGTTGATTACTTACATTTTTTAGATGTACATAGACAAACAATTACTTATAGGTGTTATTTAAGACTTCATCTAATAGGCTAAACAACTTACTTCTATCAAGGGGTGCTAGCTCAACGGCTAGACCATTGGATTATCTCTCACCATATCACTATTAATTATATGCATTTCTCCTTCAACCATGTCCAAAATTAGCCATCTGAACATTTGGCTTAGCTTCTATTTTACTGACAAAGGAAAACCCCCCACATTTACCCCTGTGATACAATTAACATGATGATGGCAGCTAATTTATGTAATATTTTCCTTCAATCTTTATGACAGACCTTTGGCTCTTGGTTTTTACCTTTTAATACTTGAATGGGCTTTCTTTTCAGAATCATAAAACATATGTTAGTTCCAAATGAGTTGAAGGTCAGGTAAATCATATATGCATTTAAAATCAGAATCCTAATATGAAATATTTGTCTCACCGTTGTGTTGTCTTAAATGATTTAAGCATGTTTGACATCGTTAGGTTTGGTGTTTGACGTCTACCTGGTAACCCTGGTTTAGCTTATTATGGCTTATTAGATATCTAACAGTTAACATTTAGTTATCTATTGTCACAGGATATCTCGTGCTGCACTGTTGTTGCAGAAAAGTTTGCGCTTACCTCACCCGAGGTTTTGGTCATAAAAGGTGTTAGCCGACTTCTGGTATATACACTTATGTTGTAATGCATGTACTTCATATTGATCTATCTGCTTTTGTTTCCTAGTCGGCTTTTACTTGCTTCTGATTGCTTATTTATTTTTCTACTATAATGCTTTAAATATTCTTATCCATTGTTAGCTTTTACTTAAACGTATTAAGACAAGTGACGCTGTCAGACGCCAGAAGCTTACATAAAGGATTTATTGTTATAATTATAAAACGTAACATAAAAATCGGGATAACTTTGTTACAAAGTGATTTCATTATTATAATTATAAGTAATACATTATATTAATCGAAAATAAATGTTCGTACCTTTCACGGCTATTAATACATCGTTTCATAATCAAAAGAAACATAATTAAATTCACTAATAACAATATCATTCAAATTTGAAAAATATCCTACATTAGTTGGTAGCCAAACAATTTAATACCGCTGAGAGCTCTCCGGGCGATCAAGGCCTGCCAATTTAACCTACTTGATTTTACGATATTATACGCCAAACTCGGTAAAAACAATCCATCTATGTTAATAAAAAACTTTGTGGAAATGTAGACTAAGTGAGTGGCGAGAATGCTGTTAGATCGCTGCATCAGCCGACGGTAGAGTGAAAAGATGCTTCGAGTCAGTCTACACTAAAGACACATTATTATTATCAAGAATGATAAGATAATTTCCTTCGATTTGGTTGTCCAATTTCCTTTCAAAAGCCAGTTGTTCATCAGCTTTTGGCTGTCCGAAATTCAAGTATATCTTTTGAATCTCTTTTTTGCGCTTTATACCCATCAGAATCAATCTGTAGCAAGAATCAAGATAAATGGTATGGCCAAGCCTTTCGGCTTCTACGTGGATTTCTCAAGAAGAAGAATCCGCTTATCGCGCTATTGCCCATTCAAGAGCAAACTCAGAAGAACGCCTCAACAAGAAGCTCGCCAAGCGCCCAAACCGATTCGCTTTAGTAAACTAAGAACTGCCGCATTTCCAAATAAAAGAAGATAAAATTGTCGCTGCTCCAATTTTTTAAAATCCAAACGACAAATAGTAGAATGAATAAGAAAAGAGTTAGAAATATTAAAATTAAGAGATGACCAAATGCTTTTAATGAAAACACAATTTGCAAAAAAATTTGATCGCTTTTCTCTCCATAACAAAGAGTGGTAGTTGTGCTCGATAGAGCTGCTTTTGTTTTTTAGAAAGGAGATCCGAAGTTCTGCTGGCAACTAATCTCCAAAAGTTTGGGCGTTTTAATTTTTGTTGTTAAATTTCTTTTAGCCGCTTTTCAGTCTTCGACTCGTACGGTCAATAGACGACGGTAATTTGTGACGGTTTCGTGTCGCTGTCAGCGCAGATCGAAAAGACATCTGGGAGCGGGAAAAAAATTGGGGCCACCAGATGTCGAGCCTTCCTATTGGGTTATTTTAAGGATTTCAGACAACATGAGGGAAATAAATGACGGTACGCAGTGGGAATATTCTGTAAATGGATATTATTAATAGCGAGGCCTAAACAAGAAAGAGGTAAATTGGTGTTTGTAGGTTATAAAATGAGGAGAGGTTGTGAGTCATTGAGTCAGCTAGTCTACATTCGATAACTCACATGTTTCAGATAACTCACTGCCCAAGCTGGTTAATAACTCGATAAACAAAGTTTCTGACAATTTATGCCAAGAACCTCGGTTCTGCTAATATCTGGGCTAGATGTGTCTCTTTGAAATTTCATAACAAAAAGTTTCATTTGTTTGATTATTATTATTGTACTCAAATATTATAATCATGTAAAAAATAATCTCGGCAGATTTTCATGGCGCCAGAATTGTAGCTTTCAATCTATAAAGTAAACATCTAATCGATAAATCATGTATCGCGCTTCGAAATTCTCAGAACAATTCTTCACGAAGCTTATTAAGTAGACCAGAAGCAGCCTGAAGAGCCTCATCGGCGCGAACCGCGTATCCTTTTGCTCATTGTCATATCAATTAAGATAGATTATCAATCTCTAGTTAGCTTATCATCTTTTAATTCATTATTATATTAATTTACATCATGACTACTTTAAGAATGATATAGATTCCTAATGTTGAGCCAAGGTGTTCAAGTGAAGTCATTTATCTTTCCAAACGCTGATGCTGGCGCTTGACATGCATAATCCAAATCACGAGATCTTTTAATGGAGTGAGTGGAGCGTATCGCAAGCTCCTCCAACCTACGGCATTAGATTTATTCAGGTATTTGTAGGGTCAGATGTCTAAAATATTTTATTCGCACGGTGGTTACGGGTGCCGCCAGGGCGCCGCAGTTGCCCAACCATTACGGAAGCCAGCAAGGACAAGCGTCAAACGCGAGACGCCAATCCTAAGCTACCTTTCGTCAACATAAAAATTTCAATCGATTCAATTACTGACGAGAACGAGAACCTCCAAAAGAAAGTTTGTAAAGATTTGTATCAATGTTCTGCGGCGGTAAGAGGAACTTAGAATACCTATTGTGGTAAACCAAGCACGGATCTGCACGTATTCACGAAATGTCTCTTCCTCGCGAAAGCTCGGTAGAAACTTCTGCTCTTTCAGAAAGAATTCTTCTCTTAATTTTATCACCAATATTGACAAAATTAATTTTTATCAAAGTGTAATCGCCCAAGTGGAACCCCACGTAGTTTACCAAACGTATCCGGTTTACTTATTAATGCCGTAGTAAGAAAGTTGAGAAACATTTTAACGTGAGCAAGCACAGGCTAAAGATAATTATGGATTTCAGGGTAGTTAATGAAGTTACCAGTCTTTCAGAGAAGATGTATGGGTTTAAGCAGGTTATTAATGATATTTCCCTTTGCTATCCAGCCATCAGTTAAGATTTATCACCCGCAGCAGTAAGCATTGAGAAATTCCGAGGATCATTTTTTGCAATTTAAACACCTTTCGAGTATATTTGGTTTCTTGAAAACGGGGCGAGGTCAAGCAGCCTTTCAGAGCAAGTTGTTGTTGGTAATTCAAAGTGTTATATCACCTTTATCTTAGGCCACACTGGGAAAGAAGGTATCGTACGGTATCGCACGTCATTCATTAACAATGACAAAGTATCAGTACTATACCGACGATTGTCACGGTAGTCAATCCAACGGCGAGTAAGCCGAGTTTTTCAAGGAGAAAAGAAGTCCCAACTAACACGATCAAAAGCTTGGCCATATCAATTTTGACGGCAAATTATCATGTTTTTTATTTTTGGAAAATCCACAGATGAAAGCGAAGTTCTCGGGGCCATGATATTATACTTTTATATATTTTGAAAGAAAGATCAATTTCCTCGTAGTTATCGCCTACTCAGCTCTTTACAAGAGATCTAAAAGATTGTATCTCATGTGACATGTAAGATTACGCTATAGCTATACTGAATACTTCATAATGATGTGACAATACATAAAGGCGTATACGATCTTCATAAAGAATTCTAAACTATGAATCAGAATATCCGAAAATCTATTCTATATTTTAAACTTTATTATCTAAAAATTCAATCATTATACTTAAAAGTCAATAAAATTCTCCATCTTTCCTTTTATTTCGTTAATTAAAGCTGGAGACCATCGCATCATCATCTTTATCAAGCATCACGATTTCATTTTCTGTTTCGCTGCTTATTATTTTATTCTTTGTCGCCGAC
This sequence comes from Lithospermum erythrorhizon, assembly GCA_019722365.1. Taxonomy (NCBI): domain Eukaryota; kingdom Viridiplantae; phylum Streptophyta; class Magnoliopsida; order Boraginales; family Boraginaceae; genus Lithospermum; species Lithospermum erythrorhizon. The sequence continues at coordinate 154,484 of JADFUC010001702.1, forward strand.
ATATCTTTTTTCTGGGCTTAAATAGTATCATTCTATTTTTTTTATTATATATAAATATTCACTATACGCTTTCAAATTAATAATTTGTCCTAACTAAGTTAATATTGAAGAAACCAACGTTAATCATTCGACGCCTTCTAACAAGTTTATTGCTTAAATTAAAAAACTATTATGCATAGTTAAAGAAAAATAATAATAAATAATATCATCGTTCTCTATTTCATCCAAATTAATTATAAACTCGCTCAAAGATAAACGCGAAATTTTAAGCTTTCATACTCCATTTTATATTTCACAAAGCATTAGTCTTCTCAATTGATGCCTTCAAACGCTAATTCTTTAATTGGTTTACCGGGGCTCGGGTATTTTCGAATGCATCGCTTACTTCGATAGCTGATCAATAAATTCTCCTTTATTATTTTAATTTAATTTATTCATATATTTCTCCTAATATTTAATATACCTAAGAAACAAAGAACAAAGGTGTTCTAATGCGATATCTAAAGGAAATTCAATGTAAACCTTTAATATATATCTAACTTCAGATGATATTATTAATCGAAAGATTCACATCATCGGTTTTCAAATATAACAAGCTTATAACAAAAGAAGCTTTCAAATTATACATATATAAAGACAATATATTTAAATAAATTTTATACGTAATAATCGATATTATCTGTATTATTTAATTTTAATAAAAATGAACAAACATATCCCTAGTTTAGAATGTATTACCTATTAATAGCTTTTATAAAAGATAATACATTTAAATATGTATAAATATAATTAAATTATTATAGTTAAGTAAATCTAATAATAATAATTTAAAAATAGCATTTAAGTTTTGAAAAAGAAAATAAAATCATTATACATCAAGTCAAGCTTACTATTCATAATTATTATCATATTAGTAATAAAATATAGTCCTAATAAGAAAAATTTATACGCTATCGACATAAAATTAAAGCATCATTATCTCGGACACAAAAAAGCTAACTTTCAGATGTTTAATTCACAAATCTGATAATCATACTTTTAACGGTATTTTTTCAAGAAATAGAATACATACTTTGAGTTTACGGTTTGAAAACAAATGACAATAATAGCCTAATAGCATTTACTTATAGAAAATTATAAAGATACGCTTACCTTATTTTTTCTAAGAATTTATGGGGCTCAATAAATACAGATTTCTTTTAAGATGCTAAGCATAACCTTCATTACCTAAACATCACAAATTTCAATTTCTATTAGCTAACCTCGCATAAATCTGGGGCTCCAATAATTTTCACGCTAATCGATTGGTTGCTATAATTTTTACTTAAATCGCTTAAAGTTAAGTGATGCTGATGCGACGTAATCACGATATATTATTTTTCAGACACAAATTCTTCTTATTTCATATAATACTACACACCATGACATTCACATATTCAGATATATTCACTCATCAATACATTATTATCTACTAAGACAATTACGATCATTTAAGAAATTAACGATCCCTATATCTTCGGTAAATTTAATTAAATAACTAATATAATTTTTCAACTATTTAAATATAAAATTTATGAATACTACATACTAAATTTATCTCTAAAGATCGTAAATTTTTTCAATAATCAAAATTATTTAAATCTCAACCAACAAAATTTCAAAAGATGAATATTATATACAACTCTATCTTAAAAATATTGCTCGATTGCTTTTTTAATAGTCAAAATTATTAAGAATTTAATCACTAAATTATGAATATATACTACATACAAAATTTTTCAAAAGAAATAAGCCCAATTTTTTTTCACAGTCATTTCGACATTTTTGCTCGCAATATGAAATCATATGTCATAATCGCCAAATTTTTGTATTATGCCAGACGCACTCTTCATAATTCTTACTATTTGGCTCAGCTTTTAAATAATTTCGATTATTTAACAAGAAAATCGAATCCATCTTTTGTAGATTATTTAAATTTATTATTTATAAATTTAAATTTCGATTGCCGACTAAATAATTTTAACTAATTAAAAAGAAAATCAATTAACCTTTTGTAAATGGTGGCGCATTTTACGATGCTTTTCATAATTTTAATTTTGTTTTTTTTCTTATAGATTAAATGTAGAATTTAACTTGTTAACGTAATGGTAGTTATCAAGTTCATATGAAATTAAACATCACCACTCCAAATAATAATCTCCTCATTTTCACACTCTATTTTTCTGCAAATATAAACAATATGTGATTTACTAAGCCCTTTGTATGTCATCAATAGAAATATTATAATTAATTCTTAAATAATAATTGTCATTTTAGCTTTAAATCCCACGAATTACTGAGTTAAAGTAATATTTTTGTTATGATTCATCTCATCGCCTATCTTATTAATTGCTAGATTCATCCGATTTTACATAAACATATTCTATTATCTTTTTCATCTACTATACTCTATTCTTATGCATAAAGAATGTTACAACTTACAACTAAGAACAGTGCAAACTGCGAAGGTTCAGACTCTCAATTGAGTATAACAAGAACAATTGAAAAGTGAAAAAGATTTAAAAGAAGAGAATATATCAATAATCGAAAGATATCGACGAAAAGAAATGCCGAAATGGTGAAGAAAAAACAAAACCCAATTATTGAACAAGAAAAATGATAAATGGGTTGTATTATACGAGATTGAATTTGCCCAATTTCCATAACGTGATTTGTATATCGAAAATAATAGATCTGTGGAAAATTCTACATTCTTCGAAAACATAAACGTTAAAGGATCTAAGGAGAAAAAACGAAAACTTTTTTCATGTTTGATAAATCACTAAAACAAGCTGATTAAAAACAGATAATGTAATAATATAAATTTTTCGCTTTCTCCTATTATATTTAAAATAAGCTCCGCATTGTCGATAGACATCTCTAAAATATTCATTTAATTTTTCTTTTTCAATGCTAAAATTATTTAAAACTCAACCACCAAAAAATTCAAAATTTATAAATACTAACATGACGTCGCTCTAAAAAGATCGCTCAATTTTTCTTTTTCAATAAAGATAATTATTTAAACTCCACCAACAAAATCGATAATCCATGACATTATATATTTATTACCTTCACAAGCTGCTAAATTTTTCATTGGGCCAAAATTAATAAATTATTATTAGAGAAAGATTGTCTAGATTAATCTTTTAACGATCACATTAACAAACTTTCATATCCTAATTTATATACATAATATCGATTAATAAAAAATTATAATATTTTTTAGTAAATTGCGTTAAATATTTTAATACTTTAAATATTTTTCATCGTATATTAACAATATTTTTCATTGTATGTTTAAACCATAATTATTCTTAACATAATATTTTTTATTATTCAAGTAAAAATAATGTGTCAATTTTGTATCAAATTTAATAATTTTATTAAGTTAGGAAATTCTATAATTTCATATCATATACAACTTGTAATGTAGCCCCTACAATAACAATTCTATTTCAGACGTAGAATCTATATTATGTGATTAGATTGTAGTTTTTATTTTAATTAAAATTTATCAAAATATAATTATACCATTCATTGTTTATTTTAGTAATGCTCAAAAAAAGTTTTTATAAACTTTTAAGACAATTCGCGATATATATATATATATATATAGATCAAGACGAAGATCGGTATAGTCTTCACTCTTGTCTAGCAAAAGCTTCTATTCTAAAATAATATGTGTGTGTGTGGTGGAGTATTTTGTATCACAAAGCATTCTGGAAGGTAAAGAGATGTTTACCAAGGCATACTGAAGAGGTTACACTTTTCGCTACATACAACATGCCCCGATGCTTTTAAGTGGCTCCCAAAGTCCCACAAAAGTTGGGTGGGTGGTTGGGGGTCGGATTTTACGCAGCGGACCTTGTGATAACAGGGTAGCTGTTCCCAAATTGACCCAATATGAAGTACTAATACTATCTACTACTTCACAATAGATAAGAAGCATAGCTAGAGGTTACACTTTCCTTGTTTACTTGGTTTTGCAGTCTCACCTATCCTTTCTCCAGATGACATCACGTAATAATCAGATAGGGAGATTGAAAAATTATATTTGTCTCTGGTGGTTCTAGGGCTAACACTCTTGCAGATTAATTTGTTAGCATTATGTGTTTGATTTAGTTTTTTCTAATGCAGTTGGCTGGCATACTTTTGGATACTGGGAACTTGTCAAACCCCCAATCTACAGAAAAAGATAAGTACATGAGTACCTTGTTGATCCATGGAGCAGGTCGATACGGATGTAATGGACTTTACCAGATATGTACGCCCCTGCTTTTCATCGCTCTTTTTTATGTTAAGCTATACCTTTTACATACAATTATGTGGCCTGAACTTTTATTCGAGCTCCACGTGTTTTCAGTGAGGTACAAAATGTATGATGTAACAGAGCTCAAGGTGCAAGATATTTTGCAGAAAAATTTCAGAAAATGGTCAAAACTAGGAAGGAACATTTCTTGCTGTATTATCATGAATTACCCCAATATATCTTCACCTGCTACACCAATTAACACTCATTTAATTGAAGAAGTTAAAGAGTGGCAAAATAAAATTAAAGTTCTGCATAAAGATCAAATACATAATAAAATAATTGATTGCTAGTCGAATTTAAAGCTCGGTCCAATTATACACTTTCCATGCTTCTTTTCTATCACTGTACATCTTAGGAACATTGAAATTATTGTTACCCAGGTCATAGTGATGCTTCAGTATCTACAAATTTCTATATGGTCAATGGGAGAATCCTGGATTGATTTGCATTACCTTTTCTTCTTCGTCATTTGTAACTGCTTCATTAAGTTTGTGTTGGTCTGTGGAATTACCTGAAAGTCTTCTGATAATAGTCCATTGAAGCCAGTATACAAACATGCTAGATATCGAGATATAAACTGGGAGTTGTTTGACTAAATGAAGATGAGAATAATTGGCATAATCAGAATTAGCCCCCATGTGACTTTAGTTTGGGCCATCTATCAGCTACATGAAAGAGGTTAAATAATTTCACTAACGAGTCTAATGGTTAACGCTGCCAATTAAATTTTCAGGAAGGAAAGATGGCATTCGTTCAAGATCGATGGTCACATCCAATATTGGGATGAGCTCAATTGGAGTGTCAGTTGGACAGCTTCTGTCACATAGTACTAGTTCGGCTCAAGAAATTACAGAATTTCAGCGTAAGTAAATATAATTGTTGTATTTAATGAACAGACATGCGACCGTTGGTTCATACTGGCAGGAATCCAACCCTGACCCCTTCGCGATTCAACAGAAAGCTAATTATCTGGTAGCTAAATTAAAAAGGCTGTCGACTATATTATAGTTACAATTTCAGAATAAAAAACCAGATTTTTTAATACCTGCAAAACTGATATACTATTTCAGAATTTATTTTGGTGTCAAACTGAAGCCTTTCCAAGCTTATGAATATTGACCAGAGTCATAGGCAGAATCACTTTTTAGGTAGAATAGAGTTATCCACCTCCGAGTTGCATCTGTCCTTTTTCTTCTCATCTTTGCGTTTCCCTCATAATATTGCGGCTCTACTTTTGTAAAAGAAATACCCCAGCCTGTAATAACATTAATGTCCATATTTATGCATGTTCACTGCAGTTTTGAATCGTTTGATAATTATTCATGATTTCATTGTTGCGTGCAGGATTGGAGAAACTCGGTCTTCTCTTAATTATTTCTGGTTATTATGATGCTAAGAAGGTGTTTAAGGTTTGAACCTCGCTATGCACTCACATAGGTTCCTCAATGGCCTTTACCTTTTCCTCAATATGTGTTGCTTCTGTTGATCTAGTTGCTAACGACTCCCTTTTTTTTGTTTCATTTCCTTCTTGGACCCATCATTTATAACTAAAGAGGGAAATCCTTATCGGTGCTGAATGCTCTGATGCCATGGAGGACATTCTTCAGTTTTTTAATTCCCGAGCATCTGAACTACCTCTTTCAGATATACATCGGCCTGGTTAGTCAACTCTTCATTTTACCGACTATATACAATCTTGCATTTATCAAACAATTTAAAAAGAGCCCCCCGCGGGCTCTTATTACAAGGAAAACTTTTGTTCTTACATCCGCCAGTTTGCCTAGCGTAGCCCTAGAGTGATAACATTGTGTTAACTGGTAACGTACTAACGCTGCAGGACTAAGAGATGAAATGAGAATGTTTCAGATTGACAGAGTTGCATCAAGAAGTACCATTGAGCGACTCCTCGAGGAATTTTGTTTGGCGTGAAAGATGATGTTCAAATTTGTCTATCAACATTGATTTCTACCAATACTACTTTGTGATGTTCAAAGTTAGCTTGTTCAAAGATAATGTAGTATTTATAGGTTGTACGTAGCTAGCTACATTGTGATCTACAGTAGCACCAAGCTATATACAGATGTAATATTTATTGAGTATATGTTGTAATATTTATATGTTCTAACTAGCTATATTGTGATCTACACTAGGAGCAAACTATATCAAGATTTGTGTTCCATTAATTGCCAATTTCCATCTGATAATAAAGTATTAGAAGTAGTCGACTATTTTTATGGGACATGTATATTAAATGAGACACTTGGTAACATATCATTTATGTGCCGGATATTGGAACAAGAATTAGTACAGAAGATACATACAAGTCCCATAACTATCAAATGAATTTTCATTTACCAAACAACCATTGATGACTATCTATGTGTTATGTACTTACGTGAAGATAATTGATTTGAGTATTCCTATCCAAGAGATGTTAATGGAGATCAATGAATGTGTTTTGAAGGTGGAGAAATTAAGAGAATCATGGAGGAAGTATGAAAAGTGCTATTCATAGAAATGTCCCCATGTGGATTATTTTCATTTTATGAAATCTTATTATCGGTTTGTTAAACTAAAAAGTATTTGGCGTCGCCTCGGGTAATTTGGCATGAATCTAGAGGAGGGATAAACTGGTTTTATCTCTTAGCAAAGGTAAGAAACTATTTATCCATCCTCCATGGCACAAAATTAAATGAATGTTGATGGGGAAACTCGAGTAGCCTCAAGGAGAAGGATGGAGAGTGGAAAAGATTGTGGAGATCGAAGCTTCCTCAAAAGGGCAAAACTTCCTCCTAAGATCATCTCTCAAATTATAGTACATGTTAGTGGTGACCAATGATTTTAGACAATGCATGTCATAAGATGTGGTATATAAACCAACAAAAATAAACATCAACCTATGTTTTGACAACAATATTGGCCACCGATTTGAATAAGATCAGCAAGACCTTATAGTTTTTTGCCAAACTTATTGAATTACTCATTTAATTAGTATCCTCACTAATCAATATTATAACGAAAGGAAGAAAGTAAGAAACACCTAAAGGAAATCACCTAGAAATTACTTTGATCCATGTCCAATATGGCCTCACAATTCAAGGTCCAAATGATGAATGGTTAACACTTAACCGACCCAAGTCCCTCTTTGGAGCCTTGGAGGTAAAGGTCCATTATTGGTTCCTCCAATAATTCAATTTATCACAAAAAGATAATTCATCTCTTATTTCATATCTCTTTAGATCATTTTCATTCTTGATGGACCATAGTCTATTGAACAATCTTTATGGGAGGTCAGAAATCATGTAGAAAAAATCGGTTCCAAAAATTTCGATTACGATTTCGATTGGTTCGGTTCGTATGCGCACCCTAATCTTAATCATTAATAAGGAATACTCAATAAGAATTCATTAGACTATAACTCGTTTTGGGTTGGGAGAAACTAATAAACAAATAAACCTCCTTCAATTAATTTTAATTCACATTTTTTATTTTCAATTGGTTCGGATCGATTCGGATTTTATATTCACACTAGTCTTAATCGTCAATAAAAAGTCATTAGACTATAACTCTAGAGTTTTGGGTTAAGAGAAACTAATAAACAAACAAATCTCCTTCAATTAATTTTAATTCACATTTTTTATTTTCAATTTGAAAAAAGAAATATAAATAAATTAAAAATGTATTAAAGAAAGTATATATTAACTAAATAGGTATACATACACATTACACTCGATTAATTAAATGATTCCCAAAAAAGATAAAGGATTACTCATGATACCAATTCCACTCAATTGATCAAATGCTTAACCTTTTTGGGTTGCTCTCACATGCAACACTTTAGAGACTAGCAAGTGATTAAAATTTAAAAGGCAATCACCGCACCCACCGCACCTCCCACCTTCACCTCTATGCATCAAATAAAAACAAGATAATCGACTCCCTTCTTCCCAAAAACATTATCAAGTTTTGGATTTTGATGTTAATTTATTCATTTTGAACATAAATTTATATATATATTAATATAATATATATATATATATATATATATATATATATATAATATCATATTTGATATAAAAATATCAAGATAACATTCCTAATATAATTGACAAATAAGATCCTCTACTGCTATGGCCTCCTATCGCACATCAAATTTAATCATCACTTCATACACGTATCGCGACATTGAGGCAAATTTACCACGCATTGCCGAGAATTTGCTCGTTATGGCGCAGTGCTTTTAGACATCAGAAATGAGATAGAGTGATCGTCACAAATATTATTCGATTATTAACATGATAATTTATTCAAATCAAAATTATAAATGTCAAATAGAATTATAAAAACTATTAATTTAACTACTACAAAAAACCAGAATTATCATTATGAATGGGGAGAAAAATAGTACTTCACATTCAGTCACGAGGTGCCCTCTTAAGGTAAAGTCAATTAGGTCACACTAACAACACAACTTTTTCCTAACAAAGAACAAAAGTATAAGAACGTTGGGGAACAATGTCCTACCACAATTGTCTTAAATGCCAAACCCATTAGTTTGTTAATATCTTCTTCTCAGAGTAATAATTATTATTAGAATCTCAATTTTGCATCATATCTCACTTTTATCAGTATTTTTAGTATTTTTTTACTTCTAACCCTCAATAGAGTATTACGCACTGATTTTTTTTCACTTTATTTGATACTACTTATTTTTTTTAAGATGTGACATTTAAGCTTTTGGCTTATCAAACTTAAATCATTATTCATTCGCACGTATAATTATAATTTGAAGCATAATCTTTATATCAATTGTAAAATCCATTTAGAATATATATTACTATATTATATAAAGGAAATAAACTTGTATTTCATAAAAGAACAATTATTATAAGGTTTATTATAATGATCAAAATAATTAAAACTACTACAATTCACAAGCCTTGAATCACAAACTAATGCTTTCCTAAATACAATACTAGACTATACACAAACGTCAGATTCATGATAAAGACAAAGATTCAAAGACGTTACGATCAAGTCAAGACACCTGTATTTAAAAGCTGAGAAGAAAAACGAAATAATAATGCTTAGAATTTAAAGTAATATAAAATCATTGCTTGACTTAAAATTAATACATTCAGCACTTAATTTATTAAGTTTATTTGTTAATGAATTATTTTAAGTACTTATCAAAATTATTAACAAAATTTTAAGTTGAAATTTCTACTTATTTTTCTCCTCTTAAAAAAAATCAAAAGTGATAAAGTCCAAATTTACATACTTCTCCTTCCATAATTTTCTTCACATCTCACTTATCCCTCCATTATTATTATTATTATTATTATTATTATAAATAAAATAATAATAATAATAATTATAATAAAACAATAATAATAATAAAAAATAATAATAATAATAATTAAAATAAAAAGAATAAAATGAATAAAAATAAAAATAATATTAATAATAAGAATAAAAATAATAATAATAATAATAACAAAATAATAATAATAACAAAAATAATAATAATAATAATAAAAAAAGTTAAGAATAATAATAATAATAATAATAAAATAATATTAATAATAAGACTAAAAATAAAAATAATATACAAAAATAATAATAAAAATAAGATAATAATAATAATAACAAAATGATAATAATAATAATAATAAGAAAAATAATAAATAAAATAATAATAATAAAAATAATAATAATAATAACAAAATAATAATAAAATAATAAAATAATAAAAAATAATAATAAAATAATTAAAATAACAATTATAAAAATACAGTAAAATAAAAATAATTATAATAATAATAATAATAATTATTATTATTATTATTATTATAAGAAGAATTTATAATAATAATAATAAGAACATTATAATTATATGATAATAATAATAATAATAGTAATTATTATTATAATATGATAATAATAATTAAGACACTATATCATCAATAAAAATAATTAATAATATATTTTAGTAATCATATTTATTCTATTCATATTAATAATATTTATTTATTTATTATAGTATTATTTATTTAATATATGACGATATATAGTTCTAATTCACGATTATAAAGGTGCTCCGAATCTTAATGATTACCTGCCTATGTGGTAATATGCTAGTTTTAATCGAGTACTACCTTACCAAGAAAATACTGGATCAAGAAAAGATAGCAGATAAGAATATAAAATGAATTAATTAATATTCAAAATTGAGGAAGAAATTGCTGGGTCACTATAATCTAAACATGATAAAATCTTTGGACGTGTAACAATATCATATCCGCCTTGATAATTTTTTAGCCATTAATACCACTACATCGCACGCTTTCTGGGTGTACGAATGTAAAGATCATTCTCAGAAAGAGACGGTTAAAACGATACATATCATCTTGTTTACATGTCTTGATGAACCTAAATATATGCAAGCTATGTCCAATATTTGATTCAAGCTAACATCCTTTGGTCGTTTTCTTCGAAAGCGATTAATACATGATTCAATCAATCAAAAGTAGAACCCGGACGACGATGATTCAAATGTAAGAAGTTTCATTTGAGTTTTCTTTCCATAAACTTGTTTAAATATTAACTTCTTATTCAAACAAGTTTATCAGACATTTGTTATCAATGATATCGTTTATTATTATAATAACAAACGGATTCCATTAATGACCCAAGCTTTCTCTGTAGAGGCTTTAGATACACGACTGAAAGCAAAGCAGATCCTATCAAGCTTCCGTAGTAATCCACAGATCATTGGCCCCTTAGTCTGTTTTCAATAGTTGGAATCGAACACCAAACGACTAGTATGCGATGATCAGTTCGGGTCAATGCTTGATAATATGGAGTATGATTATCAACTCTAACCAATCACATGTACGCATGTCGAACAGTGATTCGAACGCAATACCGGACTCGACCCCTGGCTTAACTTAGAAGATTCTATTGCGCCCTAAGTGACTTTCATAACTATGTTAAATGGCGATTCTTAGACCCGCGTGATGCATTTCAATTTTACGGAGTAATATACTTTTACCATGTCAAACATCCTCTCAGAATAGAGGACTATAACGACATCGTTGCCGGGTATACCATAAAGATAATAAGGTAAATAGTTGTACACTGTATTTGCATTCGTATGACCGATACAACGGTTAGATTTCTCGCCTCGAGAATTAAGTATGACATGAGATTCCGTGATTGCATCGAATCACATTAATCTCATACAATCAAGAAAGAACGCGCAAGTTAGGGCCAGCGATACTAATCTTTACCAAAGCTCTCGACCGTTAGGAAATCTGCAACAGGAATTATTCTCGTGATGTAATCGGTTAACAAAGAATAGGTTACACGTAATCGCCCAAGACAAGCTGAGTTGGCTGAAGCTGGTCGATATCAAATTTCATAAATATGCCCGTTGAACAAGTTGATCAGAGCAACCGATTTACTTATATTTAATTATATTAAATGTTAAGTACGTATATATGTTCGATTATTCGACAATCGGTTGTTTAGGATTAATCGCTTATATTAGGGGTTACGACATTTTACTAGTGTCACATAATCTATATTAATACAATGTTCTGCTAACATAAATTAATATATTACTTCACAATCGAAACCTCAAGAGGCCACACACGAAAACATTTAATAAACTATAATGCTGACAGAACAAAGTCAAACTATATTTCACCTCATAGCCGCTTGAAAATTATTGGAAAAAAAGGATGGGCTTTTGCTTTTTCTATGGACCTAATTTAGGGTTTGGAACTCTATTTAAAGGCCATCAACTTAGAGTTTTTCTTAAGTAATTCACTAATCATCTTTTTCAGAAAAGATGAAAAAGCAAAAACCCTTCTCCTCCCCACCCTTTATCTCGACTATTATTACAGCAGGAAGAAAACTATTATTTTTTTCTTTCCTCCTAAATTCCTTTATTCACTTTTTAATTGCCTCAGTAAAAATCGGTGAAAGTTATTCGATCAATCGTCACGTGGACTATTCTGTAGACAACCTATTTGGGTTGTTTGAAGACTTGTCCTGGTCATATTTCACCGCAACTATAGCGTGTAAGTACATACAATATATCCTTATCAATTATTATTTTATAATCTCGTGAAGATTCTCGAAATTTGATCTATTTAATATTTGATATTAGTTTAATCCAGAAAATCCTACAATAAACTCCTCAGTTGCTCTATATGTAATTTCCTCAATCAAATCACCATCGAGTGTGGTAGTTTTCACATCCATTTGATGTAAAACAAAGTTGATATAAGGATGCCAAGGAAAAAGCCTCCTTATTGAAGCCGATCCTACACCACAGTGCATACGACTGCAATTACCACTCTCTTCGAAGGAATCCCTTAACAACCAATAGGTTTTAAACAAGGAGGCAAATCAGTATATCGATGCTATACTTGATTCGAAAGACTCATTTCCAACCAATAGATTTCAACCAAGAGGCAAATCAACTAAATTCCAAGTACCATTCGAATAAGACGGGAATTTATCTCATCATCTGTGTATTTCTTTCTGTAAAAAACGTAATCTCTGGGATGCCATAACCTCTTCAGAAGTACTCGTACTTCCCCGACATCCTGAAAACATATCGAGTTTCTTTTATAAACTCGACTTCCATTACCTTCTACCAAAAAGATAAGAGAATCTAGAGAAACAAAGTTTGAATTCAAGTGTTTTTCAACACGTTGCCTTTGACTACGCCCAGCTCACTGATTCAATGATTTCTTTTCGCTTCTCTTTACCCCACATTTTCCGCTTCTTTTTCTGCTTGAATCGTCATCATTTCCACTGAACGACAGTGGTCATAACAAAACGGTTCTCAAAAAACTCAACCTGAATAGACTCCAAGAATCTGCTGGTCTCTAAGCTCAATAGTCTATGTTTTGAATTTGAAGCATATCCAACATAAATGCTTTTATCCTCTGTGATCTAAGATTTTTTTGTTGGAATATAAGATCTTGTAATATTTAATGCACTTCGCACTTTGAAATAATCAATGTTGGATTTTCTTCATTCCATACCTACGTTAAGTCTTAAACTTCATAGAATGTATTTCTGTATTTTAGACGATAAAGCTTGTCAAAAGAGTTTCATCCCAGAAATCATTTCGCTAAACTCGAGTTTAGCAAAATTGCATTTTACTATCTCTAGTATTTATGCCTATTCGATTCATTCGATCACAATGTCACTACGAATCAATTTCAAAGTTTTGTGCTTCTTCAACTTCATTATATGGCTTTTTTAAATATTTTTATTTTAACTCAAATTCACATTTATCATCCATCAGCTTTCGACATTATATATAATCATGTTTGGACATAAAATCTTAAACAACCATAATTAATGTCTTAATCTAAAGATGTCATAAAAGTAAAGACACAATTCGAATAAATAACATTTACTTCATTAACACAAATTGAAATGCTTAAACATGTCATCAACGGAGTATCCCATTCTAATGAATACTCCATTATTTGTCATTACAACCTTATCAGTTAAAACCATTCTTACAAAAACTTGCTGAAATTAAAATCTTCCTAAGAGAATGTACATAAAATACATTGAATAGTGACAACTTCTTTCTAGAGGTGAACTCTAAGTCCACTATTCATTTTCCCAAGACCTTTGCTCCAACATTGTTCAAGCAACATACTATTCTTGTCAGAAAGTGTCAGTTGTCACCATGTTGGTTGGCATTCCTTCTATGCTCACCTTCGCTTTTACACGATTAGTGTTACTTAATCAGCACTCTCTTACGTAATCCCTCAAAGCCCACAATGGAAATAAACACGATTCTTCTTAGCAATCTCGAAAGATTTCTTGTTCACTTTGAACATATTTCGCTTCTTTTCCTTGGAGGCATTGAAGTTAGTAGTATTTCCAGAATTTTCTCCAAAAGAAACGCGATTTAACTTTATTAACCAAGTCATCCGTCCCCTACATCTCTTAAGTGATTTCACACTCACTCAGAGACTACTAGTAAAGTCATCATGTGTTATAGAAGACTTCCTTAGAACGAAGCATTTTCTTTTATATCCCTTTCAAGAGGTCGGGAGTTTAGTGCTAATTGCTCCAATCAGATAAATGAGAATTACTACACCAACTGCTCTTAAACGGAGGAAAGGATTTAAGTCTCTAACTCATCTAACACTTCAAGCTCTCATCAAACTTAAACTCAAAATACTTAACACCAAGCCGTCTATATCAAGACTAATTTTAACATGCTTCAGACTTTCATTTAAAGAATCCATACCTCATGCAGTAAAGGCTTAATGATATCATACGCTGAGCGAGAGCTGGAGAATTTATCCCTTTACACAACGCCTCATCCGTCTCCCTTTCTCCTCAAGCTTCCACCTCTTGTTTCTGTAACTCAATTAGTGTCCAATGGTAGAATCGGGAGTAAGATCACCGAGAACGTAGAATCACATTCATGATGTCAAAAGCCACTATCTCGGTTCACATCTCAAGTAGCTTGGAACTATCGAACTTGTTTTCATTGTTGAACATGTTAGACTGGCCATCACAAAAAACTCTTCATCATCTCATCCTCGACAAACTATCAGATTTAGATCAAGGAAACAAAATTGTGTTTCACAAAAAGAACAACTAATAGCGTCTATTACAACGATCAAAACAACTAAAACTACTATAATTCACGAGCCTTAAATCACAAAACTAATGCTTCCTAAATACAATACTTTGTACCATACACAAAAAGTCAGACAGACAAGTGCTAAAGACGTTATGATCAAGCCAAGATCAACTTGTATTTAACGTTGAGAAACTAAATGTAAGAATGCTCAAAATTCTATTTAATCACATCAAATCCCTCACTTTATAGTACAAATAACTGCTGTCAGATGCGACATGTCACGATTTATTATTCACCATACGCTTGTAATATACATTGCCATCACCATAAAATTCCACTTCAGAAGTCTACGGTAGTTATCCATCAAGAGGTATGACAACCACCCTTTCACACATTTCAAATGCTCAAAAACTGCCGAGATTCGCTTCAAATAGCCTCGAAAACGGTTACTGCGAGTGCCTTTAGTTGCCAGTTTCTAATCTACCGCAAAGCAGGCCGATCTCAGCTGCTAGGGGCCAAACACTGAACAAAATGCCTCGCTTCTCAATAGAAAGAATATCCATTTCTCGAGGTCAGCATGGGGCCGTTAACATTTTTTGGATTTCATTTTGTGCCTCATCTCATATTTATTAGAGACAAAATTTTTATATTATAAGATATCTTAATTAATGGAAAGATTATAAAAATAATATGACGACCATTACTTGTATTTAAATTTTATACGTAAATGCTACTCCCATGTTAGTAAATTGAGGTTGTACAAAGATGAACTGCCTCGTTAGTGCATTATATTGGTCGTTGTTTCACAATACCAACCGCCCGACAGACGGGAGTAACTATTCAAGAAATGACAAGCATCTTTCTACGGTGATTATGTTTCATAATCAAGAGGATCTCGAGGATCCTAGAAGATACGATGGGTTGTAAGCCTTATGACACGACTCGCAGATCGTTGAATGCTAAGATACACGCCTAAAAAATAAATAAAGTATATCGACCGAAGCATTTATTAATCAGTAAAGGCGAAACGATTCATTTATTACGCTTCAAGATGGAAGTTTTCGCTTATAGCAACATTTGCTATAAACGTTGCATATGCATACACTATTATGGCTTCATTTGCATTTGAAGAGTAAAGGAACAAGAGTGTATTCTCGCTTATTGTATCAAGAAATTTCATGCTGGTAGTTTAAAGCAGTAGTCGAATGTACCGAGTATTACTATAAATCCTTTAGTTATTGTACAACCTGCTTGTGACACCGGGTTACAACAGCTTTTATTCTTTACGAAGATCATCAGAAGTTTTCTACTTACTAGGATAAGAAGGCATAAATGAAGGATAAGGTTGTTATACTGGTGGTTCTGAGCTCATACATTCCTCGATTTGTTATATCAGTACAAGCAGAATCGTGAGCATTCGAAGAAGATCCCGCTTTATAAATTCTTGATCATATCGAATCCTTCATCAGCAATCCGCCCCCGCACGTGCTTAAAGCAGATCGAACCGGTTACCAAACTATATGTTTTTATTTTGGTGTTGCTTACTCTACACATTTGTTGCTGTCATCGAAATATCGATTACTGGTCTCAGAATATTGTCCTAATGAGAGGTTACACAATTTCAATCGTATTGTGAGCAGCACTCTATCAAGTTAAGAGCAGACGCGGTAACTTATATAATGGTGGTTTCAGATCGGTATCAACGACCACCACCGCTCTCGACGGACTAACTATGCCTACCGGAAGAATGACCTGCCTCAAATCTCTTGATTCGAGAACCCTGAGAGTCAGACGTGTTGGATGGATCGCCTCCTATCGTCAACAACGCGTGTACTAACTATCGTTATGGTGACGACCGGACTATCAAGAAAAGAGACAGACTTGCAAACATAAGTGCTACGAATGCCATTTTCAACGCTGTCACCTAAACGTGTTTAAGCTAATCAAGATATGTACGTAAGCAAAAGATCGCATGAGATATTTTGCAAACCGCATACGGCGGAACTCGAAGGTACGTATGTCGAGACTCCAGCAAATTAACTACTAAATTTGAAACTCCGAATCTTATGAGACGGTTTTACAAGAACGTATAACAACAAACCCATGATACGGAAAATGAAGTCGCTGTCTTGCGAACTCTGGCCACGATCAAGAAAAGTTAGTGAGGAAAATTCTCCCAATATCAAAAGATTCGTCATATAAAGTAACCGCTTATCAAGCTACGCATCTCGACTTACAAGTTACATTTATTTAATTGACAGAATCACACGTTGAGATGATCTTTAACGAAGGAGACAAGTAAAAGAAAGGTGTCGCTTAAAAGTTTCTCCAAAGGATGTAAATGTAATTAAGATTTGGGAGAAACTATAAACACGCTGCCAAGAATTTCACAAGCACTTCAAAAGATTCAACAAGAAACCTTTCAGTGGTAGTAACGGCACATCTGCTCGACAGAACAATAATAGACAGTTAAACTAAAGAAACCAAGGCAATTGCAGTGCAAGTCTACCCGAGAAGCCTAAAGGAATTCAGCAAGTAGAATGCGAGTGGCTTGGGTATATTCAAGGTAGTTGTCCCAACTATCTCAAGCAATCTAGAAATTACCCGCAACGCTAAGCTCGATGAGGAACTGCCATGACAAAGCTAGACCAAGATAGCAACTTTGTAGCTTTCATCGAGTCGAGAGCCATTTGTCATCGATGTACCGCATTTACTACAAGCCAAGCATTTATGAAGACATTGGCGTAAGGTTAATCGCTTGAAAAACTATAAATTATTGTGATACCAATGGAAGAGTTGATCGTAATCTATACCAAAAGTGGGATAAATGGCAGAACAAATTAAAGATCGAGAAACGAGTAGAATTAAGAAAACAGTGGACGAACTCAAGACGAGAACTGACTTTTAAATTCTCAAGTTGAATACACCGAACAGTGAATAAAACGATTTAACTCAAGCAACGGACGCTCGGTGCCAGACACTAAAGTAGAAAGAGCAGCCGACAACACATACGACGGCTTAGTTGGTGAAAACCAAGACAAGACCCAAATTTGTTCAGAGAGCTCGGACACAAGTGTCAAAAAAGTGGAGAGCACCAACTAGTAAAACATACAAGAAAGTAATGCATCAAGTATCATAAAGGCGGTCATATCGCTTTCCCTACCGTTAAGCAAATTATACGGGATCAAAGGAAGCTAGCACAACGGCACAAAACTCAAATGGGTCACGAAAGCAAATATCGTTAGTCAAGAGCCTACACGCCTGGAAACATCAAATGTAATCAAGTTGTTATTTTGATAATGATTTCAAGACACATGACTGGTAAAGCGAGACATATCTTACTAGTATTTGCTCTTGAAAGCGATTATGTGACTTTCTGCTGACGGGAGGAAAGGAGAAATTATCTAAAAGGCAGTTTAAATGTGAATGGTCTACCTCAATCGACTAATCGCTCTACTCACAAAGGCCTGACGAAATTTATCAAAGATAGTCAACTACGCGACAAAGCAGACAGCGTCTCTTTCCTGTCAGAAGCGGTGTACCGTCAAAGACGAATGTGAAAACTCAGTGAATGTATGGTACGAGGTCAACTGACAATCGCTATAGCGAGAATTCCTTTCGAGCCACGATGAAGAAGCATTTGGTGATGCCGAACTACGGCACAAACGGCCGACATACTACTCATGTAAATATTCACAGATTGCTACAAAGGAAAGTTCGCCCGAGGGATACCTTTTACTTGGAAGAGAAGATGTGAATGTCAGGAATGTCATGCCGGAAAACAACAAAAGTTGTCACCCTAGCGCATACAAATATAACAACTCGCATTTCGAATCGACGCACAATGATTCATTTTAATCTTACTTAATTCGAGAAGATAGAGGAAAGAGTACGATATGTCTGTGGGATGATTTAGGTATACATGTAGCGGATTTTCTCGTGGATAACCGACATCATTGGAAGTCAGAAAACTACTCTATTCTACAAGCTCAAAATGGTATGAACAACAAGTTGTCAAAACCGAGCCGACTACGAAAAGAATTTGAGAATGCTAAATCTGCTGAAGCTTTTGTACAAGTGAAGGTATTTATTCATGAATTCTCACTCTCATAACTCCGCAAGAACAAAATGGTATCGTAGAGGAAATAATCGAACTATCCAGACGGCACGGTCACGCCCATTCGAAGAATATTTCTCTAAATTTGGGGTCAAGCAATCAACACCGCTGGGTTACATCTATAATCGGGTTACCTTTCTCTGCCTTACACAAACAACACAAATTATGAAATATTGGCGTGAGCAAAGCCTACCTGCATAATATTTTCATGTTTTGGTAGCTCAGGTTATATTCTCAGATCGAGAGCTGCGTAAAACTTTGGGATGTCAGCGCGATTTAAGGAATCTTCAAAGTACTAAGAAACAAATAACCTTCCGAGTTTACAAATGTTAACTCAACTGCTACGGAGTCCACTAATGCGGGCGTATCGACATGTGAGTCAGTAACCGCGACGCAAAGAATCAAGATGTCGTGACTACAAAGACATCAGACGCACAACAACAACGAAAGTTGGAAATCTACTTGCTTAATGGTAAATGTGTGATGAAAGTCGGCCTATAATGTCGCCACTCGAATTCAAAGTGGACCATCCATAGAAAAAATATTATCGGGGGAAATTGATCAAGGAATTACAACACGAAGAAGAGCCAACTGATTATGTAAGAACGGCCGACTACTGGGAGAAAGTTGCTTTATTTCTAAAATCGAACCTAAGAACGCGCGACGGCTCTCAAAGATGAACATCGATAAATGCCACGCAAGAAGAATTAATCCAATTTCAACGCAACGATGCTGGGAACTCTCACAAGCAAGACCAAAATGATCATAACGCGATAGGACAAAATGGATTTTCAAAAATAACCGGTTTAACAAGCGCGTGACTGTAAACAAAGAAAGACTCAGCCGCACAAGTAGGTCTACAAAGGAAGGTGTGACTGAGAAACATTTGCCCTGCTTCTCCAAAGTTGTAGTCTATACGACTTCTCCCAAGATACTGTATTTACGAAGTTTAAATCAGATCGATGGATTTTCAAGAGCGCTGCTCCTAATGGCGTTGTCAAGAAGGTCTACAAGGAAATGGGTGGATTCAATGATGATGTCCCCAAATATGTGTACCGATCGAAGAAAGATCAGATGGTCTCAAACAAGCTCCTCGAGCCGGGTACGGTACTACCAAAGTATGTATCGACGAAAGGATATACAAGTATAGGGACCGAAGCAAGCACTCGCTTTATCGCTACGAAAGAAAGTTTGATAGTTGCACAAATCTATGTTGATGATATAATTCGAGGAATGTCCGTCAATTCAGCTGAACAATTTGTTCAACAAACGGAATCGGAGTTCAAATGAAAGACAGTAGAGAGTTGAATTATTTTCTTGGATTTCAAGTCAAGTTGTATTTAAGGATGGCATCTTATATCTCAAACGAAATATGCCAAGAATCTTGTGAAAAATTGACTCAAAATACTAAGTCAAAGAGGACACCAAATGCAACTCATAAAAGTCAAGAAAGATACACGGAAGCTCAAAGGACATAAGCAATCATTCGAGTATGATAGTGAGTTTGTTATATCTTCACAAAGAAGCCCTCCCGACATTTCCTACTCTCAAGGGAGTACGTGTCGTTTTCAAGCAAATCCTAAAGAAAGTCATTTGGAAGCAAGCCAGTGAATCATCAAATATGTAAATGATACAATCATGGATTATTTATGCCTTTTGATACTAATGGTTCATTTGTGAGGGATAATGCGACGCTGACAAGGAAATGTACATAGGAAAACCTTCTCGTGATGTTTTTTTGGGAAATAATTCATTATCCTCGTTTAGCAAAAAGCAAAACTCCGTGTCTCTCTCTTAACGGCCGAGTCAATATATGTTGTTATGCAGAAATCAGACTTCAACTTCTCATGGATTTAAGCAAATGCTGGTGAGTATAACGTGGCGTCGAAATGTCACATCTTGTATCAGGATAATACGAAAACAATATATCAAAATCCCCCGTCTAAAGATAATGTAACCAAACATATTCATATCGCATACCATTTTATACGAAATCGGGTAAGACAAGCGACATTACTCGAACACGCGAAAGTACGCACAAACAACTTCAAACATTTTACTAAGGCCTCGATGCAACTAAGTTCAATCATGAGATCATCTCTATTAGCCTATATGACGCCCTAGAGGGGGGGCGAATAAGACTAAGAGGTCGCTGACCGCCGACTTATACAAACTTTAATTGTTTTCACCGTTATTTAATTTTTTAGCAATTTGTAAACAAACGCGAATAAAGCAAAGTAGTATTAACACCTCAAATGAATGTTAGATATAAGATGAAACAATAAAACGATCTAGCAATCATTATGTGCAAAGAAAACATCCAGTAAAAACTCATTTTGATCAATATTAACATTAAGCCTATTCATGCATAATACGATTAAGTCTATTCACACATTTATCAATCCTAACAATCTATTAAACATACTACAATTCAATACATGATATACTGAAGTAGTTTATTCTTTGATAGCAAGTTTAATTATGATTTGATCGTATGAATATAACAATTAGTTCATCGATCAAATCAAACTATCCTAATCATGAATATCAATTAAGACAACATTGTGGATATTCTATTTTAGCTCGATTAAACTTGACATATCAATTTAACATAATATCCACCATATCTCATATTTCATTGCTTATAAACTAGCATATAATCGTAATCCTGTAAATTCTAGCATATATATAATATGTGCACAAAAGCAAAAGAAAGAGGGAAAGCAAGACGCAAACTCGACACGGTGTTTTCACGAGGTTCACTAATCTACATCCTCGAATCTGCCTCACTAGGCTTTCACTAGAATCCACTGGGATGGTGCTTCTTCAAATGTTATGAAACCCAAACCAACTCACAACTCTTAGCTCATAACTTCTCAAGTTAATACACCACTAAGCAACCCATGACACACCCTGTGATTTCAATCCCAACTGCTCTGAGACGCAACTCCTCTACCTCGAGCACCTTATGTCCTATCAAGGCTGAGCACTAGCCTCAACACTACGGCAATCTACTGACTCCTACCTTGAGTAAGCCTCACAACACCTCGACCTCAAGCCTCTAGTATAAAGAAAAAATCCCAACTTAACGGGACATCTCTCGAGTAGAATGTATTGTTGTTTTATCCCAATCTAAATGCTCCTCAACGAGCTACAATAGATTACAATTTTAGCACAATTTATAACTCCTACATTGAGTAGATAATACATTGAAGCTTGTTCAACTCCTTTGTCGAAAGAGATAAGACTAAGCCTGAACTCCCCATTTGAGCATTTCATCAAACACCTCGAATGCTCTTTTTAGTTTCATTTCTCATTTCAAAGTGAAGACAAACCAAACTCACTCTCTTGGATAAATCGCTACCAGCTCATGTTTGAGAGATTTGGTGTTTTAAAGACGGTAGAAAAACAGTATAAAACATTTAGAATGTTTCGGGAAAAGTCAGAAGAGTTTGGAAGATTTCGCATTTAAAGCGGCGGTAAAACGGAGTTAAAAAGGAACAAAACTGCTACTTTTGACACCCACAGAGCTCATCGAGAGGCTACGCCCTCGATGGGGCTCCAATCGCAGAAAACAAAGAAAAACACTTAAAGATCATCGAGACCGGGTCTCGGCCGGGTCGCGATGAAGTTAGCCATAAACTTAAAATCGCATTTCGCCTGCTATAACTCCAATTTCGACGATTCAAAAGCGCTGAAAGATAAACCCTTTAATAAACCCCAATTTTATATGCATTTCAAGCATTTAAAATATTTTCTTTGACAAACATTCTTAAAAATATCAAACGGTTAAGCATCTTTTAATCAAAAAAATGATTTGAAAATTTTCTCCCAAATATACTTCAATCAAGATCAAGGAAAGAAAGAAAGTAAAGATCTGCCCCATAACTTTTTACCTAGTCTTCGGCTCAGATCCAAGACTCGCTCTTCCGATCTTCGATTCTTCGCGGAACTTTCTTTCTTGGTCCTTTCATGACCCAGAGATTGGACGCATTTTCTTCTTTCATCGCCATTCTTCACTTTCAGTTTCTTCTAGACGCTGATTCTTCTTCTATCTCACCATACTCATTTGGCATCGCAAAATCACTCAAGCTCATGACATTTCTTCATTGTCTTCAATGCCTCGATATTGGGCGCTTTGTTTGGATATCAATGTCAACTTTATGTCCGACAAGCAACTTTCTAACATACCTATAAAATAAATCACTTAAGCACACATGCTGTATAGTAAATTAATGTTTAAGTCATCATTAAACAATGGTACTGACTCAGAAATTCCAAACAAACTCCCTTTTGACGCATTTACGTTATTTGCTAAACACATGTCCATAACTAATATAAAGGTTAAGCACAAGTGACGGCTCGCTTGGTATTACCACATGCCAGATAAATAAAATATTTAGTTATTACCAAGACGGCATACTTACGGTGCATCAACAACATTCATATTTCATGGCATCAACAACATTCTCCCCCTTGAATCATCAAAAGGTACATACTAAAGATTAACGACACTATATAACACATGTCACATTAGAAAAAATTAAGAATAGATACGGTTAGTGAGGAAACTCATGTTAAAACGTATAAACATGTAAGCACATTAACATAGT
This sequence comes from Lithospermum erythrorhizon, assembly GCA_019722365.1. Classification (NCBI taxonomy): domain Eukaryota; kingdom Viridiplantae; phylum Streptophyta; class Magnoliopsida; order Boraginales; family Boraginaceae; genus Lithospermum; species Lithospermum erythrorhizon. Next base: position 178,204 of record JADFUC010001702.1, read on the forward strand.
TTCATACACAAGCAAAAGATATACAATGAAGATATCATGTTGTATACGACATCACACATAATCCCATTTCACGGTGCAAACCAAAAAAGATGCAAAAATTTCAACAAGTTGATTGCCGAACATATGTCATCTTTAAAAATAAATTTAAGAACATCGACATATGATAAAATATTATTTCAATTCTCATTATCAAAAAGTTTAAAAACTCAAAAGAGAATAAGCACAGATCGGCCTCAAACAAAAGTTATCATCTAGAAAAAAGACAATCATGAAGTTTAATTCGTCCTCGAACAAAAGTTCTCTAGTGGACGGCAGTTAAACAAAAGACAATATCACTCTCAACAAGAAAAGTCCTCAATCTACTAGATTTCATCGGGCAAACCATTTAGGAACAAAAGCATTTATATTGCACGGTGTGTGTATTATACCATTTTTTTAAGAACGAAATATTTAAAAATCATACGACATGCATACACGTTGGTTTTAATAAAACTTAAAAGAAAAGTGAAAGTAAGTAATTGTTTTTGTTAAACAAGTTGACTAATAATCAATGTCTCAAGGATAAACGATTTGGACATTATCAGCCAACTTTAATGAATTACTCCCCTATCGAAGATAGGTAAGTACTCTCCCCTTTTCTCAATGTAAAAGTCACATACCATTAAAAGGACATGCCTGTTAAATCACAATAACTTCCAAATAATTAAGTTTAAAGAAAAGTTTAAAGCATATCTGAAAGCGAAAAGTTAATATTTTCAACCACTCAGCTTATATAAAGCAACGCCGAGCACGTCAGCTTGAAAAGTACCAAACCGGAAGATAAGGCATGTTGGAAAAAAATCAAATCATGAAAAATAATCGACTAATCTCACAAGTTCAATGAAAATATAAAAAACGAAACCATTATTGGTTGTAACACGTGTCATCCCAAATGCATTTAAACAACATATAATGACGACAAAGAAATTTTAAAAATAATGCATATGCACATTTAAACCTTTTGCACATTCTCCTTTAAACAAAATGTATTTTCTAAAATTCCTACTATACCCCATCTTGAAAAGATCAAGAATGCTTCCGCTGTTGAAATACTTTTTACAAACGGAAAAACAAAGGAGTAAATAGTTTTAAACACAAAGCGACTTCTCCACGCTTTATCAAGCACCGAACAATAATAAGAGAGTATGTAAACATGATTGGATGTAAAGTAAGTTCGTGGATTATGAAGATTAAAAAATTAAAGTATCAATTGTAGCCTTTTTACATTAATTAGCACAATATGTGCCTAGCATACAATACAAAAATTTCTTCATAACCAAGAAACGAATATCTCCATTATTTGAGAAAGTGTTTTCGAGTAACTCACAATAGTTTAAAAAAGAATTGGTGAGTAATCACGCTTAATCCCAAACACATATACTTACGGTCAACAACATGCTGGCTGCTCCACATACGAAGCAAGAGATATCTGCCTTTGCGCATAACCCCGCACAAGCGGCATTAAATATTTTTAAATAGCCTAAAAGAACATGGCTCCCTCAACTAATGATATAAATGATTCAACACATCTGCCTTCATGTTACTGTAACATGCACAACTTTGAATTTCAAGAATGTGTAATCATGCACTAGGAATACCAAAATATACTCAAGTTCAAAGAAAAGTATGAAACATATTTTAACTTGGAGTGAAAACAAGAACATGTGAAACATCTCTCAAGAGAGCATTTCTATCCTGAGACACATGTCGGAGAATTTTGGAACTCCTAAACCTAAAATATATGTTCAATAAGGAAAATTTATGAAAGCATATTTTCCATATCGCATGATATGCTTCTTAGACATACTACACGTAGTTAAATGAAGTCATGAGCGTATATATCATGTGTAGATACCTATGAAAAAATATAAAACACGGTGCATCCTGCAAACATATTTCAAATCCCTTTACAAACATTTAACATTTGTATAGGATAAAGAATGCGAAAGCATTTTAAAATCGAAGTTTTAAAGTAAGATGCAATCCAAGTTTAAGTTGTACCATCCATTTAAAAAGCAAATATATTTAAAACGAAAGAGATGTACAATCGCATGATAAACCTCATAAGCAATAATCATTCAAGTTCAAGTAGGTTTATCAAAGAGTCATTTTATATACGCTGAAGATAAAGCCTGCTTAAACAAGAGTATATCAAGTTTAAGATTTATAAAACACACATAACGAATTGTCCAAATCAAGCTAAAGCTATTTTTTTGAAAAATGATAAGTCAAGCTACAAAGTCAAATAAATTTTGCTTGGGCTAATATGAACAATTTATGTCCCCTAGTGGCCATCCGAGCCATCTACAGCACATAAGCACATTCCACAAGATCATCCGAACAACAACTAAGCACTATACACAAAGGCCATCCGAGCCTTATTAATATTGAAGTACAAAAAAAGATTAGAAAGAAATCACCCGACAGATTCCATTTTTCTTTTCAGGCATCTATCGCTTAGTCCACATGTCAAGATAATTCGTGACTCCTCTTCAAGGTTTATCTCCGGCTTTTTACATTCGGTGTCTCACGCTGTCCAAGCCACCTCCACACTTTTCATAGTCCATCATGTACTCTACACATTTGAGCCTAAGCTGAGTATAAGATTCAATTCTTTTGGATCCTTTGGATTAGCTGAACATATTACAATTAGGCCCTACCGCTCTATTTCAATCACTAATCATATATAAAACCAAGTTCTATGAAATATGTTTTTATACACATTTTGAAATAAAATATAACATATTTCATTTTATTCATAATAATCACATTTAAGAATATCAATTAAGGCATAGTCGACGATCTTAACCCACTTAGTATCAAAGAATTTAACATAACGCATGAATGACTCGAATGAAAGATATCAAACAACAAGAATTTCGATTAGATATTACAATCGGCACACGGAATCTGACCACATTTTAGGCACATTGCTCATTTTTTCATACGATACGTAGGTATTTTAAATTATGAACATTTATTGTCTAAACAAACCGGCTACGTCAATCATGCAGTATTAAGATTCGCTTAAAATATATTAACATATATAAATTTTAGATTCAATTTCATAAATAGCCTTTTTTAAAGTAGTTTTGAAAATGTTTTCGCATTACAATCGAGCTTGTCATACAATAAGTACAATGTAAAGAAGAAAATATTTTAATCATTTTTGAAACACACATTTCGCTTTCCTAACCAATTCATACAACTCAATAATCAAGTTAATCATACGCTTGCTCATCAAGCCAGGAGCTAAAGTCATGTCTATAAAAAATAGACAACTAATTCATAGCGGTTACGAATTAACAATTTAAGCACTCGCAAACATAAGAACATATAACACTTAAAATAACCAAAATTTAAATATACCAACTAAGCTCATCTGCCATCCATCCGAGGCACGCGCGATCCAACCATAATTCCTCGGACGCTTCTACGATCATATCTTCAAAGCCATCCTTTCCCAACTTAAGCATTAATCAACTTAAGAACATGGTACACAATTCTTTGGGTCCGTCAAGTTAATGTCCGAGTCCTAAAATACAATTTTGGGCTCAAATACACTCATGGAACCTTCCAAACACAAATGTCCATTTTGACCACAATCAAAGATATAAATCAATTAGTTACATATGCAAGGCTAATTGTTTACATGCTGCAAAGCATGGCAAATCATATCAAACACAAACATATCACATTCACCTAAACATGATTCTAACATCAAATTAAAAACATATAATCATATTAGGCAAATAACGCATTACTTAGTCAGTTACATGCCAGAATTTAATTCTACGAGTCGTTAGACTCAAATGTGCACCCGCCCGATACCACTTGTTACCTATATGACGCCCTTGTAGTGGGGGGGCGCATTGGGTGACTACAAGAGGTCGTCAATCGCTTTTCGAATTATACAAACTTTAATCTGTTTCACCGCACATGACTTTAATTTCAGAAACAAATGCTGAATATGCTAAAGTAGTATTAACACCCCTCAAATGAATGCTAGATATAAGACGAAACAATAAACTATCTAGCAATCACATGCTGCTAGTAAAACATCCAAAACTATTTCGATCAATATTAATATTAAGTTCATTCATTTATAATACGCATTAAGTCCATTCATGGCTATCGATCAATCCTAGCAATCTATTAAACATACCACAATTCAATACATGTATATACTAAAGTAGTTTAAGATATTCTTGATATAAGCGAATTATGATTTGATCGCGAATATAAAAATTAAGTTCATCGATCAAATCAAACTATCCTAACTGCTTAATATCAATTAAGATCAACAGATATTCTATTTTAGCCCCGATTAAACTTGGCATATCAATTTAACACAATAATTCAATTACATTCCGACATTATTCAATAAGCGTATAAACTAGCATATAATCGAATCTTAGCAATTCTAGCATATATATAATATGCGCAATAAAGTAAAAGAGTAGTGGAAAGAAGATGCAAACTCTATTACCTGTTTTCTTTCACGGTTCGCTAATCTACATCACCGACCAAGGCCTCACCTTAGGGCTTCACTAGAATCCACTAGATACGCTTCAAATGTCGCTAAGCCCAAACCAACTCACGTAACTCTTAGCTCATAACTTCTCGTTAATACACCACTAAAGCAACCTGCCGACACACCCTGTGATTCAACTCCAACTGCCGAGAGACGCAACTCCTCTACCTCAGCACTCTATGTCCTACTGCTGGTGCTAATTCAGCCTCTCAACACTACTCTAATAATCTACTGATTCCTAGCTCTCAATAGTTCTCACAACACCCTCTGACCCGCTTCCTGGGTGATTTAAGAAGAACTTAACTTAACGGGACATCTCTTTATAGAATGTAGACTGTTGCTTTATCCCAATCTAAATGCTCCCTCAACGAGCTACAATAGGGATTACACTTGGCACAATTTGTAACTCCTTACATCGAGTGATAATATCAAGCTTCTGTTCAACTCCTTGTCGAAGAGATAAGACTTCAAGCTCAACTCCCCATCTTCGAGCATTTCCCCATCAAACACCTCGAATGCTCTTTAGTTTCCCATTTCTCATTTCAAAGTTTAGCACAACTCACTCTCTTTGATAAATCACAATTAAAGCCTGCGCGTTGGTAGATTCGTGTTTTAAAGACGAGAAACGAGTATAAAACATTTAGAATTGTTTCGGGAAAAGCTTGGGAAGAAGCCTGGGAAGATTCGATATTTAAAGGGCGAGAAAAGCTAAAACTTAATAAAAAAGGCTACTTTTTGACACCTGATGAGACCTCTATCGGTAGGCTAGTTCCCATGGTTAGGCCATGAACTTAAAATCGTGATTCTCTATAACTCCGATTTTGACGAGATTCAAAAAGCGCTGAAAGCCTTTTTCAAACCCCTTAATAAATTGAATTCAAAGCCCACTTTTATACACATTAATATTTTTAAAATATTTGGCTTTTGACAAACATTCTTAAAAATATCAAACGGTTAAGATATTTTAGTCAAAAATGATTTGAAAATATCTCCCAACAGTACTTCAATCAAAGATCATGAAAGAAAGTAAAGTAAAGCATTCATAACTTTTACCTAATCTTCGGCTTGCATCCAAGACTCCGCTCCTTCCGATCTTGATTTTTCATAATCTCTTTCTTCTTGGTCCTTTCATGACCGGGTAGACGGACGATCTTTCTTCATCGCCATTCTTCACTTCAAGCTTTCAGATGGCTGATTCTTCCTTCATTCACCATACTCATATATTTGGTATCAGAAAATCACTCAGCTCATGACATTTCTTCATTGTCTTCACGCCTTCATATCAAGGCTTATTCGATATCAATGCCAACTTCGTCCGACAAGCACCTTCTAACATACCTATTAAATAAATCACTTGAAGACACATGCTAGATAAGAATCATCAATGTTTAAGCCATCATTAAAACAAGCGTGTACGACTCAGAAATAAGAACAATCTCGATTGGCATAGTTGGCTGATCAATAAAGAATTAAAAGAAAGAAACAGAGCACTTCAAGTATGCAATGTCGCTGCAATGTGCATTAAAAAGTGAACATGGGTTCTCAGCGAGGTTAAGTCAAGCAGCCTATAGCGATGCGCAAGAACTGAGTCTACTCACAAGGCGAATCATGGAAAGAAAAAGCTATAGCAGACAAGCATGCTGCTGTCATTGCAATGCATGAGGAATATGGGTTCTCGCGAGGTTAAGTCAAGAAGCCATGCTAGACGCTGGGCAAGAACCGTGAGCTCCAATTCTGCCAAGTTAAGAATCATGGAAAAGAAAAGTCAGTTGACGCACTTCTGGCATACGACTCGCTTATTGGTTATTAATACGCGAGATCTTGTCCAAATTTCACATTTTCATTTAAACACTTACCATAAACAACTTTCAATAATTAAAACCTTCATTAAAACCTACCTATTCCATATTACTGTTCAGAATCATCCTTTAAAGCGCCTCAATCTACCGCCCTCGATACAAAAAATTCCCTCAATTACATCGCCTTTTCTACTACACTTCTCATAAACGCTATCGCAAGACAAGACACGCCATGTTCAATACTTTCTGAAGTGCCACCATGGAAAGAAGAAAGCGTACGTAACCCGTAGACGAAACATGCATGTAGACAACCTCTATCGAACAAGAAGTGGGTCACGCGAAAAAGTCGTAGACTCAAAAACTCGAACCTCGGCGAACAAATGTAAAAAGAGTACATTCCCCGAGTCCAATTCCCTCAGGAGCATTCTCTACAAGTCGATTAATAAATTCAAGCAGACTCCTAATTCACAATAATTATCCGCTACGGGTCGATTATACAAATGCTAAGCGAACTAGATAACCCTAAAGTGACACTCAAAATGCATGATGCATTTAGTGAGGCGGTATGTCTATACCGAAATTAATGCATTTAAGAGACAAGGAGAAGTTGGGTCGAGAGCCAATTGAAATAAGATGGGAGTCCGACTCTTTCTCAGATGTCATGACAAGTTTAAACCTGTGTCTCGACAAGTTCACGCCAGTTCGGCCCTGTTAACGACAGCGAACCATCTACCGCTACCTAACTGGGTGGGAAGAATGATGTCAAGACGGTGGTCCTACTCAAGTGAGAATGTGCCATGACCGACGTAAGTGGTACCGATCATGTCATGAGGACGCGTACTGGGGATACAGAGGACCAAGACCGAATGCCGAAACAATGAAAGAACTCATGTCAAAAACTACTCAAGAACGACACTCACTGCTCCTGCATTTATCCGTTTAAAGACATCCGACATTGGGAGTGGTATGCCCTTCACATACCAAGAAAGCCACAAAGCCTATGACTAAAGAAAGCTCATTGGATGATGCTTTGCGGTACTAACACTGATTTAAGACACTGTTCCTCCTGAACAAAGAAATTCAAGAAGAGAAATCAAGAAAATAAGCTGAAAGTCGGGTCCTCTTCGAGCCAAAATTGTCAAAAGAAGAGAAAGTCGGGTGTTAAGGCTAAGAGCCGAAAAGTGGCAAGAAAAGTCATGGTCGAAAGCACAAAGTGGTCGCTGAAGCCGACGCAACCATGTAGAAAGAGGTCAAGAGATCACGCTAATAAACCGAGATACCACCGCTTACGCACACATCCGCCGATGACTAATGGTCACCGACCAAGAACAACAAGCCAATGATCCGCCGAAGCACTCGCTGTGATGACGTAAGATGTTGCCAGAATGGAAAGCATGAGAAGCAGCGGCAAACTCGATAAATGAAATGTAACTGCACTGGGGAATCAAAGAATTCGAAGAATGTAAATGATGCTCCCACAACCAATGCTGCTCTTAACTCAAGAATGGCAAGCGAGGAAGCTCAGAATAACCGCGAGTAGTCATGGTGTTTATCGTCTAAATCGACGCAGAACTCCAACATCACGTGGAATTCTCGAGGAGGCTAGAGTCATGGCCACCGCGGAGGCCGCTAGCCCCTACTATCCGGGTTAGTCTACGAAGTTCATACGCAACACGTCTCAAGACATCAAGGATTAATCGCCAGCCTCATCATCACAGGCGTAACCTTCGCACTGCTACTTTTGATTTTCTCCTGGGCTGATACAAATGATCACTTCGGGAAGAATTGGGAAATTGAGGCGGCACTGGGTATAATTCGGTGACTGTAGATATACGTTGTTAATCGTCATGCTGCCGACACGGCCCCATGCGGCCGCCATCTTCCAAGTCGAGTACGTAAGATACCGCATGCAGTGTTGGCGTAATCGATTCCACTACCCATAACACCCGTTGTCTCTCAAGCATCGGGGAAAGTTTTGTATATGGTCGGGACCGGCGCTTCTTTCGATACTTTTAAGGGTGCTCTTTGATCAAATCACTCAAAGATGCCACTCACACGCCATACGATCCCATATCCAAAACGACCGCAAAGATTCTTTCGAGCCAACACACGATATATTCCGACATCCGATTTAATGCCGAGGAGTCAACCAGATCATTACCATCACCCTGTGATCGATGGGGTGAACTCACGCCAGTCAATGCACTGGGACCTCGCATCGAAGAAGACACCTCCACACTACAATCACGGCACTGCCAAGCAACTATCAAGAAGAGATTAGGTATTTGAACGGGCGATTCAGACGAGCGTGGCTCGTAAGTCGGCGTTGTAGGGAAAACTGCGGTCCGATCAAGCAGATGATGCTTGTCACGATCATTCCCGCTTCATCGTGTCAGCTGCCCGTGTCGTAATTCATCGGCCCTTTGGCTATGTTTTTTGGACAACAGGGAGATGTCCTGCATGTGAACCCTAAGCAGGAGTTATTTTTATTGTTCTAGTTATATGTTCTTTTTTCGATGATGTCACCAGACGTTTAGTTTATATCGATATTCTGCTCTTGGCCACCGTCCAAAGACTATCAGACATGGGCTTGGTCGATGTCAGGTTCATACAATCCATCTGGTTTCAGATTGACACGTATTTACGCTGTTTTCTACTTCATGGATATTTACGCCTATTCATGGGTATATACGCTAAATGCCACGCAGTTTAAGAATATTTGTCGAAAACTTACCCAAAGTGGGGGAGTTTGTTAGCGCATTATAGCTGGCCAAGCTGTCAAGCACACGGCACTAACCGCTCCTCGATGACGGGAGTAACTATTCAAGAGTCGATGCGATCTTTCACGCAGATTATGTTTCCTTATAATCAAGAGATCTCTGAGGATCCTCGAAGATAATTAAGTGTTTTTACTGACACTTAATTGTAGGACAAGAATGCTAAGCATACAAGCCTAAAATAAATAAAGATATCGACCAAGATTTATTAATCGTAAAGTGCTGAAAAGGATTCATTTATTATGCTCAAGATGGAAGCTATAGCAACGTCATTATAAACGCGCATATGCCTACACTATATTATGGCTTCATTCATATCAAGAAAGCATGAAAAACAAAGAGCGTATTCCGCTTATCAGACAAACATGTGAGTCATGCGAGTTTAAAGCGTAGTTTAATGCAACGAGTATTACTATAAACCTCATTGCATAACCCAAGCCATGACAATCTTGCCATAATGCTTTTATTCTTACTAAGATCATCAGCTTTTCAATTTCATTGCGATAAGAATAAGATAAATAAGCGATAAAAGAAGATAATGTGGAAACCGAGCCTTATACATTCGACAGAGAATAGTATGCAAGAGAATTCGTGGTTATTCAGCAGCACTTCGCTTGTAATTTTCGATCATATTTAATCCTTCATCGGACACCGCTTCCCGTGACGCAGTGCCAAGGTTTTTTAAGATCGAACCCATTACTAAACTCGATATTTTATTTTTGGTGTTTGCTTTTACTCGCACAATATTGCTTTCATTATCAGCTATCGACATGTTTGGCTCAGAATATCAGTTCTAATGGCGTTACACAATTTCAATTCTACTGATTTTTTCTAATGCACCTTAAAAGCACAATAATAATTTGTGATAAAATCGTCACTTTAAGCTTTTTAATTAATTTATTATCCCTGATTAATTGGGTGGCTGGTTTCAGGCTCAGATGGATAAAAATAGTCACTGCAAGTATGTTCTTATATCAAACAATAATAATGTTCACAATGGTCTCAATTATATGGAATGGTGCAAATATAAAATGTTAATTTTAATAAAAGGGAACTACATAGAGAGTAGTAAAATTATGATCTGTGGCAGTAATGTATGGAGTAGTTATTCATGATGCATTGTTTTATTATTCACGTTTCCACGACAAGAATTTAAGAGGACCAATTTTAAGACTTTATCTCTATAGTCTTTCTAATACTCCTGAAGATGATTAAAAGGTCTTTCAATAAAGTGAACGTGAAGTCAACTACCAAATGTTGCATCTTTTGTTTTCGGTTGAATAATGCACTAGTAATAAATGTTACAGGTAAAATTGATAAAATAAAATTATATTTGGCAAGAAGGAAAATATTATTATATTTTGCAAGAAGGAAAATATTTCTCCAAACTAAAGTTCGAACTAAAGACCTCTTGTCAGCACTGATCATATATCTCTTCGAACTAAAGACCTCTTGTCATAATTCGATCATATATCTTTTTAAGGCACAAAATTATTGATAAGATAATGATCGTTTATCAATGTGTGTATTTCTATACACAATAGAAAATTGTTTATAATACCTGCGTAGTGATTGACTACGTATTAAGCAAATACGCGTAGAAATAATAAACTAAAATAGCCGATAATAACGATGAGAATAAACTTAAATGATTAATTGAACTCAAAATTTATCTGCTTAATACGCCGCTGTCATGATGTCGAAGCCATCGGTTTCGAAAGTTTTATCGACACGACCTCGATGAGCAATACGTAACTGAACGAAGTAATACTGAG